>ML786522.1:340670-359112 GCA_009831015.1 Picea engelmannii | reverse complement strand
CACTTTGAAGAATTTTGCAGATTCATTAACAAAATCTGTGAGCACTGAGAAGTTCTCTTGGTGTAGAGGATCCATGGGCATTGTTGCCCTGGATTGTTGACTATGTAACCCTGTAACCCCCTGTGTGCAAAGAAAACAACAAGCGGGAGAATGTTGGGTATGTGTTATATTATATTTGGGCCTACATATTTTTGCTGGGCCGAGACGACATATTTTCGTCGGGTTGACATATTACCAGGACGACATATTTCCGGGACCACATGATGTTAGGTGGTTTTTCAACACATGGTTTTTGCCGATGGTTTTCTATTTCCGGTTAAGGAATTAGGGTTTTGGACTAATCCACGTCATTGGGTTAGGGTTTTAGATGCCACTAGATCCTATATGTATATTGTATTGTAAACAATGTAACACAATGTGTATCAATATAATATATGCTGGTTTTCCCAGTTTGGGTTTCCAGGTGAAAAATATCTATGTAATGTTTGTATTTGCCATTGTATCTTTTCTGTTCTTTTCTGAATATCAGTTTGCAGTAGATATTGTACAAGGTTAGGATTTACAATAACCAGATTGGAATAGATCCATAATCTTTGATTGGAACTTAGTTTTAGTCCGCAAAGGACACTGAGAAGCCCAGTGGCTAGGCTTTTTGCAAATAAAACAGGATGACTGTTTTGATTGTCGATTCTGTGGCATGCGTTTGAAATAGGCTTTCTTCTTAGAATGACTGTTTCTAGTAAACCTCTTAGGGTATTTCTTGGAAAATCCTATTGACTTAGGTTTACACTTAAAACAACCACAATCCTTTTTACAGAAATCCTTTTTAACATTCTTTTTGTTACAACCAAAATGATAAGTTTCTGCGAATATATCACAGACAGATGAGTCAAACCCTAGCTGTTTCTTCATAGATTTATTTGTTTTTCTGCGAAGGAATTCTTTTTGGAGGGCCATGATTATATGCTCATGCAAACCTGCCAAAGATAGTTGTGTTATATCAATATTTAATTCTTCAAAACGATCTCTAACAAGGTCAGGTACTTTTCCAGGCATTGCAAACAGATATTTTCTGAGGTATGCTACATTGTCTAGATTTGGAGATTTATATAACAAATCTTGCATTGTACATAAGAATTCAAGAATTTGGGAAATATGGCATAATTGTTGATTCATGAATAGATCTACATACTGATTTGAATCTATTTTTGCGTTGCCATAAAATTCATGTACAACAAAGCTCCTCTATAGGATTATCATGGTTCATCAACTTGAGCTTATCTTCTTCTCGAATTCTGTCCCACCAGAGTCTGAGGTTTCCTGTAAATCCCCAAGTTAACCTTAAGGATAACTCATTCCAGGCTATATTATTTTGAGATATCATTTTCTGAGTTCTTGCCCATGCCTGCCATTTCTGAAAGATTAACATCATTTCATTCTTAGATCTACAATTTATATGTGTTATGGGTGCATATTCTATGTTTTCTCTAGAGAATGAGGCATGTTCAGAAGAATTAGTCGGATCAAACAGGACTTTCTTTGAAGAACCATACTTGGCATTGCACCATTTCTTCCAAGAAGATTGGAAGGCATTTCCTCCTGCTTCATCATGTGAGGAACGAGGTGCATTTTTATTGGAACTTTCTGCTTCATCTATCCCTTTTTTGAATGGAACTAGGGATATAGTGGTTTGTTGTGATTTTTTTATGTCTTCTTCTAAAGTAGAAGATTGTTTTTTAACTAACTCTATTTTCTTAGTAGCTATTTCTAAGACTTCAACAATTCTTGACAAAACTGGATTTGGGACCTCATTAGCTAACTGTTTGAGAGTTAGATGCTTTTGTTCATCTTTAGAACTCATATCACCAAACCAACTAAAATAAGAATGCCTTTGAATATCATCAAATTTAATAGGAGAAGGAGTTTACTTTTCTTCAAAAGAATCTTTCAGACTCTGAACAACAGTCTGAATTGTATCTAATTTTTCAAGAATCTGTACAAGTTGGGACTTCAGATGTTCTTGATTATTTTCCAAAGAATCTATCTTTGAATGAAAACCATTCATATGATTTTTTGTCTGTAGTACATCTTGCGCTATGTCATCAATATTCTAAGCAAGACAGACTGATTGGTACTTTGCATAATTCTGCAATCTCACTATATCCTGAGATTTTTCTGCTTCTGTTTTCCTATACTAGATGAAATATAGGTCAGCTATAAGATTGTTCTTGAACGTAGGAGTATGATTTCCTGGTCCAAGATTCCTCTGAGGAAGTGTAGAAGTTTTATCCCTGTCACTTCTAGGTAAAGGGGTATTCATCATTTTGATCTGAGGGATTGCTAGATCAAGACATTCAGGACAGTTGGCATGTTGGCTAGTATGTTCTGTTTTGGATTGAAATGTCCATAAATTCTTTCGAGCAGAAGGAATATAAGATATTTTTGGATTTTTAGAAAGTTTGGGAGATTTTTTTTGTACTGGAATCTGCTTTTGGCAAAAATAACAATTTTCATAACCTTTCTGATGTAACAACAAATGGTCATCTAAAGCAGATTTATTTAGAATTGGTTTATATACAGGGGCTTTAGAGAAGGAGGAAGAAGATGAAGATCTAGCAGAGAAGGAAGACCGTCTTAGATTTGGGTCAGAGATATTGGTTGATAGAGAAGACAATTCTAAGTCTTGGCTTTTAGTACTCTGTGATCGTCCTATCCTTAATACATTTCTTACAGGGGAATTCTGTTCAATTTTTAATTCTTGGGCCATGGGAGGCGATATTCTGGAGGAAATGGGTTCGTATTCTGCAGACCATTCTTCAACAACAGTAAGTTTTGCAAAAACTAATGTAAGAGGAGAAACATTGCTTGGTCCAACCACCATGCTTTTGGAGGTATCACGTTGAAGTAACTTTGGATTTAGTGCTGGCATTGTTGTAGAAACGAAACGAAGACAAGTAGTTGTATCGAGTTGGGCAATATTAGAAGCTTCTGCCATATTGAAACCAGAAAACTGTACATAGGCTTGAAGTAAAGTAGAGATGTAAGGGTCGGTCAGAGAAACTTGAAATCTTGGTAAGGTTGACGACCAAACTGGGCCATTGCGCAAAGGGGCTTGGAATACAGATATTAATGCATCAGAGAAAGTATTATGCTGCGAGTCGATTATGCAGTTTAGTACAGATGTATTTAAACCAGGTCTGACTAATAGATTAATTCCAAACTATATGAGTCCAAGATGGACATATTGATACCCATGTTCTAAACCCCAATCTATATCATCTTGTTGGATGAGTGGGATTTGATAAACAATTTGACCAAGAGAGAGAGGCACATTATGAGAGCAATATCTAATAAGAGTGGATGCTCGAAACTAAAACATTGGCAAGTCATAAAAATTTTAAGGTTCTATCTTAGGCATCCTTCAATTTATATTAGGCTCATATTCTTGAACAACCAATTGAGTATTATAGAGAGACTTAGATGGAGAAGACTGACTTAGAAAATGTTTATACCACTTAGAAGGCTTATATTTAACTTCAACTGATAGATCAAAAGAAGATTTGTTGTTATGTGAAGCCATTATCAACTACTACAACTTCTGACAGTATACTTAATATATTGCAGGCAAGTAAATGTATTGAGAGGTAAGATCCGACTTACTATGGGAAAAGGACTTTGCAGCACTCCATGCCTTTCTTCGGCTTTAACAACTGACTTACGTGCCTACAGCAACAGCTGGAGACCACAATCAAGTAGATCACTTCACTCAATATAGAGAATTTACACTTCTCGCAATCATATACTCCAAACACAAGGCTCCTATCAAAGTAGTATCACTTCAGAACAAACTTCTTTGTATTAATCA
Source organism: Picea engelmannii (assembly GCA_009831015.1). Classification (NCBI taxonomy): domain Eukaryota; kingdom Viridiplantae; phylum Streptophyta; class Pinopsida; order Pinales; family Pinaceae; genus Picea; species Picea engelmannii. The sequence continues at coordinate 355,247 of ML786522.1, read as the reverse complement.
ACCGGAATCCCTGATTACAAAATATGCATGTCGACATGCACTTAGACACATGGCTCTGATACCAATTTTACAGAGTAGGATCAACCTAACATGATAATTGTATATATATATATATATATATATATATATATATATATATATATATACACTGAGATTTCAATAAAAAATTCAAGAATATAAATATCCTATGCATGTAGGAATTCAAATTACAACAATGTTATTTCAAAACCTCATAGTACAATTGATATCAAATTTAAAAATTTACAAAGATTGTCTTGAAAATAATGTTTCTTTCAATTATCTATTAGTTCATAAATAAAATATTCAATCCTACAATTAACTATTATTTATATTATTCATATATATAGATAGATATCCCAGATGCCAAAAACCCCAATACAATTCACCTAGAGAATTTGAAGAAAGTTCAACCAATGTTACTAATTTTCACATTCCATTAGTATAAATGGAATTCCATATTGTTTTCTATAAGCCTAAAGTACCAATATAATTCACCTATGTTATAACCCTAAATTGCACCAGACCTGCATACCTGGCATCAGGCCATCTCACTTGCTATCTTTGCCAAGCCATCATTCAACAACTCTTCTAAAAGACCATGATTTTAAAGATGTGCACTGGCTATACCACTACAAACCGCATACACACTCTAGCTGCACCACTATTACTTGCGTACAGACACTAGCTGCACCATTATAGCTCGTGTATACTCACAAAAATGCGCAAAAAATAAAAATTGCAAAGGGATACGGGCGTTTGGGACGTTACCTAACCATTTGACCACCCATAGCCAATCAGCCAACTGTTACTATATCTTTTGGCCTATAAAATAAGAGGTTGGGGTCCCATTCCAAGAGGAAGCAGGAGAGCAAAGAAACTCTGCTCATTTTAGTATTCCCCCTTTGCCCCAATATTTTGCAACCAAAATTCCCTTTTCCTCCATTGTAAATCCTTGTCATTTCCCTAGAGAGGATTGAAGAGGAGAAGGATATGTGGAAGCAGGTGGTGCATGGTGAAGAGGATCCCAGACGAGGTTCAAGGAGTAGTCACCGATCTCATTGTAAGTAAGCTTTGTGATTCTAATAAAATGAATACTTTTTTTGTCCCGCCATATGATGTGTCTAATCTTCATATTTGATTTATGTTTTATTAGGACATCTAACCCACTAATTCATATATGAAATGCATGTTGGTAGTTCTTTGTTTGTATGTATATGAATGCAGGTCATCCTTGGGAGGAGACTTGTAGTCAAGGAGCAATCGAACGCGAAAGGATCGACACCGGACACGGGGTTTAAGGTACAGTTACCAAATCTTTTTACTTGTTATTTCATGCATGCATGTGGGGTATAGTCGGGGTAGTTATAAAAGTAGGAGACTTTTAGATGGTTATAACTTCCTACATGTTGAACCCTAGTGTAGTCCATAGGGGATTTTTCCCGCTATAAGAAGAATTGGTGATCGTACTGGGGAAGACCTCTAGGGTTTTTGGGGACATTCTTTTGGGTTATTTAATCAGTTTAATTACTTTTTCTAAGTTTCTATAAGTGTCTGTGTCTTTAAGGGATGTTGGTATTCAATACCAGTACTTCGTGCTTGGTTTGCTTGACTATTGGTTTTCATTTTTGAGAAGTTACAGAGGTGTACGTGGCCTGTAGTAGATCTACAAGCATACATATGTGCCCTACCTTTGGACAGACTGTGTACATACGTTGGTTGTTGAAGTGTCTGATCAAAATCTAGACCAGGGGGCAAAATTTTGCTTAATTTTCAAAGTTCTCGGAATGCGATGAAAATGGTGCCATTGCGTCCGTCTCGTCTTCTTGATTCCGGTGGTATATTTACTTTCTCAAACGGAGTCCGTATGGAGAAGATATCACGATCTGTTCGCCGAGCCAAACAGGCAAAAAATTGATGTTGACTGGGCAGTCCGTACATGCTGACTGGACAGAGGCCATATAGCTGATGTGGTGACCATACGGTGATGTGGAACCTACTGACGTGGTAGGTGATGTGGCAGATTCTGGTTGGCTGACTGTGAGCGAGTTATATGGCGACACGTGGCATCATTTTGGGCGAATGGTAGGGTGTCACGTGGTGCAATCATGGGCTGCCACGTGGCACCCCTTTATTGGCTAATCATTTATTGGGTGGTTATTTAAAATTTTTATAGTCCACTGAATTTGAGCCGAGGACCTCTCCTACGCGCAAAGTTTTAAACAAAGTCCGACCAACCATTGCGCCCCACGTTAATTCTTAATATATATGTGCATTTGTATATATTTAAAGTTGCAATTTGAAATGTGTGGCGGGGGGTTGGGCCGGGGCTTAGCCCCCACCCATGGTCATGTGTTTTCATATATAACCGTGGTCATGTATTGTAAATGCGCATGGGGTTTTAAATGTGGTTCCATTGTATGCATATAACCGTGTGTGTTAATGTATAATATGCGCGTGGTTTATAACGTGGTAACACATATAACCGTGTATTGTAATGCACGGGGTTTTTTTTATGTGGAGCCCCCGGTCGTGGAGTTATGTGCCATGTGCCCGCGTTTTGGAGCACGTGGGTTTGTTCCACAGTTTTTAAAACGACATCAACCACCTTTTCGCCTAGCCCGAAGTTTTATGCCACCATGTGCCCAAGTGTTAGGCGGTTAGGGGTTGGAGGCACCCTAACCGTCCTACAGTTTGCACGGTTATTCAAAACCGCTCGGTGCGAGGTTTTAACGTGTGTTTTGGAGTGTGTTCTTGGTTCATGCACACAGAGGTGTGTTTTGTAGAGCCAGTTCCAGCAAAGTGGAAGGAGGAAAATGGAGGAGGTCTAACTTTCTCAGTTTTTGGCCGATTGAGGTGCCGTAAAAGCCCAGCCAAGGGTTTTTGGACGTGATGGATCCATTGGTGCTATTTTCAAGGCCATTTGAAGACTTCTTCTACAAGTTTTTCACCATTGAAGTTTCAGCAAGCTCTAGAAAGCTTGAAGCCCTCATTGATCGAGGACATGGTTTGGTGAGCCTATGTTTGTTTTCTGTGATTGAATAATCATTTTTGGCTAATTGATATGCTTTGAACACATTGGGACAGGTTTCAAAGGCTTTTGAGGACTTTTACAGGTGTTTTTTCCAAAGAGAAGCTTAGGGAATATTATGGCCACATGTAGAAGAGGTCATGCCCGGATGAGCCATGATCCGTTTTCAGAGTTGTATTAGTCATTTTTGGGGTTTTTATGTGTTATGATCTCAATGGTACAGTCTGTTTTTTCATTGGAGTTGAGCAGCATCTTGTAAAATAACTTTTGACTAATTAATCCCAGAGAGCCAAGTCCATTGATGGAGGCTCAAGGAGATGTAGCCCGGAGGGGGGTGAACTCCTTTATCATGTTGTTCTTGTTGGGCGTTTGATGGTTTATTTGCTGCAAGTTGTGTTGTTGTGTATTTGATTAAAGTACATATTTAACCATCTAAAAGAACATTATCTCACACATAAGCATTTACAAGAATATACATGAACATTTAAAGGAAGAAGCACAAACTTAACACATAAGTTTATTTTGCATATTTATACACATGAAGCAAGGTCCTGTAAAGTTTATTTTAATGAAGTAGGGGTGCTTTCATAGAATAACAAGTCATCCTTCTATTTTTAGATCAGATGGTATCAGAGCATAGTTTGTTTTGCTCATGTGTTTGCCATTGATAGCTTGAGATTTAGCTATTGGTTTTTGTGCAAGTTTTTGTGTTAAAGTTTGAAATCTTGCAAAGATGGCAGAAGCTTCAAGAAGTAATAGTTTTCATACATTTCCATTTTCTAAAGAAGAAATTATACTCATGAGAGATTTGATGAAAGAGATGTATGATAAGAACATTTCCCTTGAAGAGCAATTGATGGCCATGAAGCAGGAAAAAGAACAACTTCTTGCAAGGTTGCCTGAGATGGAGATTCAACTCCAAGAGGCAAAGGAAACCCTTACCAAGTACATGCATGAACATGAGGTATGCAATGTTAGTTTATCTTCTAATTCCTCTAAAGATGAATGTTTTGGTAGTTTTGAGAGTCACACAAGAGGAATAGGGTCCAAGTTGTTGTTTAAAATGGGCTATGGAGGTAAAGGTTTGGGTAAACATGCATAAGGCATTGTTGAGCCTATTGTTGTTGAAGAAAGACCTAGGTCTTGTGGTCTTGGATATGAACAAAGAAATGGAGCAAATTCCAAAGTCATGGAGACAAAGGGAAAAGTTCGAAGCATAAGTTTTGTTTCAAGTTCACCTCCTCAGGAAGGCTTTAAAGGTGAAAGTTTGAGAACTTTTGTTGAAAGTTCATTCCCTCCAGCATGCAAGGATTGTATTCAAGATGAATGCAAACGTGTGAAACAAGAGAGTTGTGACAGTGATGAGGACAAGGACACTGTTGATGGTCTTCAAATGAGAGATTGTAACTCTTCAGATTCACCTCCTCATAGAGGCGATAAAGGTGAATGTTCAAGGTATAATTCCGCTTATCATTCAGTTGCATTTAATTATGTTAAGCATGATAAATTTGGAAGAAAGAATCCTTGTACATATTGTGGTTTGTATAACCATCATGTTTCAAAGTGTTGGAAAAGATTAACCACTTTCAGGAAACTTTCTAAGCAAAGACAGCGTGAAAGGAGGATGCAAAAGGTTTGCACTCATTGTCAGAAGCGGGGTCATCTTGTTGACCAATGTTGGACGTTGCATCCAACTATTCATCCACAGCCTCGGAAGTAGTTGGATAAGGATATTGGCAAGAATGGAAAAGGAGATTCCATCATCGATGTGAGTCCAGATGATTCACAAGAGGACGATGTTCAGAAGAAAAATTCACCGTTGAGTTGGCTTGGTAAGAAATGGTTGGATTTCTTGACCAAGCGAGGTTTGCATTTTTCTGATTGTAAATGCACTTTTCAGCGTTATGTGTGCATTTATGGGAAGGTCGATAAGATGTTTAAATGAAGTTTCGATTGGTGTTGATGATTTTCTGATGATTGTGTTGTGTCGGTCGTGTTGTTTGACTTGTGTTTAGTCGATGGTGTTTATTAACTTGAAATTTGATTTTGAAAATGCCATGTGCTTTGATAAAGTACGAGATGCGACAGTTTGTTTGAAGAACAAAATATTTTGTTGGCATCATTTTCAATCTTGTATGATTTGTTTTCAAGATTGATGTTTTTCTTGGCTTGTGACAAGATGTCGCAGGAAATTTTTGTAGCCATTGGAGGGCTGATTTTGTTGACTTCAAAGAGTTCGAAAGAGGGACTTGATTCTCAGTGGGAAGGTTGGCAGTCTTCCAAGTACAGAGAGAGTAGTAGGTCAGCAGCAGCCAGAGAGCAGTGGTTGAAGGACATAGCCAGTTGCAGTGCACAGCATGTCAACATATTCAGGTGATTGTCAAAAAGATTTTGATATGACTTGAAATCAGATAGATAAGCTTTTGTGGGTCCAAAAGCCTTTTAGTGGGAAGGTGTGATCAAAATCTGGACCAAGGGGCAAAATTTTGCTCAATTTTCAAAGTGCTCGGAATGCGACGAAAATGGTGCCATTGCGTCTGTCTCATCTTCCTGATTCCGGTGGTATATTTACTTTCTCAAATGGAGTCCGTATGGAGAAGATATCACGATCTGTTCACCGAGCCAAACAGGCAAAAATTTGATGCTGACTGGGCAGTCCGTACATGTTGACTGGACAGAGGCCGTACAGATGACATGGAGATCGTATGGTGATGTGGCACCTATTGACGTGGTAGGTGATGTGGCAGATTCTGGTTGGCTGACTATGAGCGAGTTATATGGCGACATGTGGCATCATTTTGGGCGAATGGTAGGGTGCCACGTGGCCCAATCATGGGCTACCACGTGGCACCCCTTTATTGGCTAATCGTTTATTGGGTGGTTGTTTAAAATTTTTATAGTCCACCGGATTTGAACCGGGGACCTCTCCTATGCGTAAATTTTTAAACAAAGTCCGACCAACCATTGCGCCCCACGTTAATTCTTAATATATATATGCATTTGTATATATTTAAAGTTGCAATTTGAAATGTGTGGCGGGGGGTCGGGCCGGGGCTTAGCCCCGGCCCATGGTCATGTGTTTTCATATATAACCGTGGTGGTGTATTGTAAATGCGCGTGGGGTTTAAATATTACACCGTGGTCCCATTCATTGCAATATAAACATATGTATATGCCGTTTGCGCGGGGTTTTAAATGTGGTTCCATTGTATGCATATAACCGTGTGTGTTAATGTATAATATGCACATGGTTTATAATGTGGTAACACATATAACCGTGTATTGTAATGCGCGGGGTTTGTTTTATGTGGAGCCCCCGGTCGTGGAGTTATGTGCCATGTGCCCGTGTTTTGGAGTGCGTGGGTTGGTTCCACGGTTTTTAAAACGGCATCAACCACCTTTTCGCCCAGCCCGAGGTTTTATGCCACCATGTGCCCAAGTGTTAGGCGGTTAGGGATTGGAGGCGCCCTAACCGTCCTACAGTTTGCATGATTATTCGGAACCGCTTGGTGCCAGGTTTTAATGCATGTTTTGGAGCGTGTTCTTGGTTCATGCACACAGAGGTGCGTTTTGTAGAGCCAGTTCCAGCAAAGTAGAAGGAGGAAAATGGAGGAGGTCTAACTTTCTCAGTTTTTGGCCGATTGAGGTGCCGTAAAAGCCCAGCTAGGGGTTTTTGGACATGCTAGATCCATTGGTGCTATTTTCAAGGCGATTTGAAGACTTTTCTGCAAGTTTTTCACCATTGAAGTTTCAGCAAGCTCTAGGGAGCTTGGAGCCCTCATTGATCGAGGACATGGTTTGGTGAGCCTATGTTTGTTTTCTATGATTGAATAATCATTTTTGGCTAATTGATATGCTCTGAACACATTGGGACAGGTTTCAAAGGCTTTTGAGGACTTTTATAGGTGTTTTTGCCAAAGAGAAGCTCAGGGAAGCTTATGGCCACATGTAGAAGAGGTCATGCCCGGATGAGCCATGATCCGTTTTCAGAGTTGTATTAGTCATTTTGGGGGTTTTTATGTGTTCTAATCTCAATGGTACAGTCTGTTTTTCTATTGGAGTTGATCAGCAGCTTGTAAAATAACTTTTGACTAATTAATCCTAGAGAGCCAAGTCCATTGATGGAGGCTCAAGGAGATGTAGCCCGGAGGGGGGTGAACTCATTTATCATGTTGTTCTTGTTGTGCGTTTGATGGTTTATTTTCTGCAAGTTGTGTTGCTGTGTATTTGATTAAAGTACATATTTAACCATCTAAAAGAACATTATCTCACACATAAGCATTTACAAGAAGATACATGAACATTTAAAGGAAGAAGCACAAACTTAACACATACGTTTATTTTGCATATTTATACACATGAAGCAAGGTCCTGTAAAGTTTATTTTAATGAAGTAGGGGTGCTTGCATAGCATAACAAGTCAGCCTTCTATTTTTAGATCAGTGTGAATAGTGTGCCTGTGTTGAGAAGATGTTTTTTAATGGAGAGGCAATCATCCTCTCCCCTGTCAGAAGTCATACTTCTCAGGGGTTTTCTTGATCTAGTCCTAGTCTCTGTTATAGTAGTCTATAGCCTATGTCTGACCTCAGCGTAGCTTTCTTTTTATCAAAGATTTCTTTTGTTATCTTTATTAGGGTTTTTAGACAACTTTGTGAGTCTGTTATGATCTGCTTGTTTGGTATTGTCAGTGACTCCCTGTGATATGCGATGGGCCAGAAGTCATTTATTGGTCTTCACTTGTCGTCATTTTTCCCTTTTTTTCTTTAGAAGAAAAGAAACTAATTCATTTTCAAATTTCTTGTTTTGAAGCATAAAACAATAAATAAAATAAAATAAATCATTTCTTTGTTTGGAAAAGTAGTTTAGGTTAGTTGCTTTATGCATCAAGGAAAAAAAAAAGTTTTCTTAATTTCTTTATTTGAATACTTAGGACATTAAGTAGCTTGTAGTCGAGTGAAATTTTGTTTTAGGTTTTTCTTTTCAAAGATCTTAGAAAAGTAGTTACGAAAAGTTTGGTTAAAGAGTTTAAATTGGCAAATATTTATTTGTGAAGAAGAAGTAATTTCTTTTTTCAGTTTCATTTTATGCTCTTCTCTTTTGTCTCTTAAAAACATCACTGGTTTCACTTTCATTCCTTTTGACTTAAGACAACCACTAAAATTAATGCTTAATTAAAAATCATTAGACTTTGTGTTTGTAGGGTTCATCAATTTAGTCTAAGCTAGAGCCTTGTTTTCGGATTGGAGAGGAAACTCTTCAAGGCTACAAAAACAAACATAAGAGTCTATGCTAAGGAGTGCTTAAAAGTCCAGTAATCGTGAAAGTTATCCGGGACCCCCCTCTAACACAGGGGCTAAACACGAGGTCATGTGCGGAAAGGTAGTGGAGATAACTCCTCCAAAGCTGGACCGAGCATAGTGGGGAATGCATATAGAGGGCTTATCTTGGGATTCCATTGATATCATTGTCCATGGAGCTTCATGGGTCTTGAATCCATTCAAGGTCCTTAGTATTCTTCCAGAACACTTGCTTTCGATACCCTTGATAGGTTTTGGGCTTGATACCCTGCTCATTGCATTCCACCCGACTGTCGACTGTACCCGCCTGGTGACTGTTCGCATGCTGACAACCTAGTTATATTTATTTTAGTGACTTACATAAGTGACTTCGGGGGATACTGTGGTACCTAGGGCAGATATCAGGCCATGCTTTACAGAGTATACCTGGAGGGTTCTTCCGTATTTGAGTTTCACTTGCACTGGTAAGTTGCTCTAGTGTTGGCTGGTGTAACTATTCTTCCAACTAGCTAGTGATCTACTTGTCTTATCTCATAGGGAATTTTTCTAGTGTGTACTGATTCTTGAACGTTAATATATAGCCCTAGTGTGTCTTTGATATTCTCACATAGTGAAGGATCGGGAGCTCCGCCAGTCACGAAGGCTTCTTGGCCTGCCGCCGGTTAATATAGAGCCACCCTCGCCACTGCTAAGGCGAAGACTAGACCAACAAGGGTCTTTCACTATTAAATTTGAACGTTTTTGCGACAAAGTAAAGACGAATTTTCGTCGGCATAGAGTCGTTTTTGCGACCAAGATAAAAAAAAAAATTTGTCGAAATTAATTTGTCGGTCTAGTGACCACACATGGATCTTCGCCAGTCTAGCGACTAGAAAAATAAGCCTATTCACAATAGGGAAATGTTCGGCTAGCGATGAATTTTAGTCATTCAAACGACTAATATTAGTCGCAAGAGTGACCAAAACAACCCTGGAAAACTTAGTCAATAAACCACTATGAATCGCTAGAATGATGAATATTAGTCACTAGAACAACCGAATCATCAGTTAAAAAGGTCAAAAGAAGAAGGATCAGTTAGTTGCTAATTGACTAGCGACGAACAGGTTGGTCACTCTAGCGACTAACAAGTTGGTCACTAAAGCGACCAACACGTTGATGTTTGTGAGCAATTGGATATACTAGCAATGAACAGGTTGGTCATTCGAGGTTGGTCAGAACTATCTTGAAATTTGACATGGAACTTCCAATATACCCATCACAAATTTCTTCCACCAAACCCGAATAATACTTAAGGATCTCACAACACCCATCATGATACTTAAGGATGTTTGATGTCCCCACATAATACTTAAGGAGGGCTTGATTATTGAATTACCAAGTCGATTTGATATCACAAATGTCATGCACTGACCTCGCATAGTGACAAGTGAATGGGACCAACGTTGAAATTTCTTCAGTATGTGCATGTATGCATCAAAATTTGACATGGTTAGGATAGACACATGCGTTGATGGNCTCAATTTCTCCATACCCAATATGAAATAATAAAGAACATGTAAAATACTGTATATCTTCATCAAGCTCAACATCGACAATATCATCTTCATCATGAACATTGTCATTTCTACAATACCCAATCTATCTAGATTTAACAACTATAATTAAAAATGACACTAAGATTACATGAAAGAAAAAAAACATAAGAGATCTATAGTACAAATGACTCACCACATGTAGGAATATCATTGATCTTCTTTTTCATCCAACTCATCATATTATGTATCATCATCTGGTATTTTAGAATCATCGTCGAATGGATTGGCCATATCAACATCATCATCAGTACTGTCATAATTTTCCATAATATCATCATCAGATATAGCGTCATCAAGAACATTATCATCTACATCATATGGTCTATCAACTTCCTTGACTTCATCATCTGACAATACATGGTCTACCTCTTCATGTTTCTCTATATCACCTTCTAGTTCTTGAATATCATCTTCTTCTAGTACATTATACTTTACAAGCCTTCCTCTTGGATCATATCTAACAACAAACAACCAATCTGGTTTACCGAGAACTGTGCAATAGAATACCTGCTCACATTGGCTTGGAAGAACATAACTTTCTAGACCTGGTTCAAATGTCCTTGTATTAACCATGATAAAACCATTGTCATGTTGAATAACAATTGTTTCAGGATCACGTTCATTTATCCATAAACAATACCATTTGACCTCAAACAGAATTATCTTGAAGGATTTGAAGTCACACTCGATTATATCATCCAAATGTCCATAATATCTATTTTCTGTTAGTCTTGGATGTTTGTCACTTCTAGAAGAAACATTAGTGACTTGAAACACTGTAGTTATCCCTGAATTGACGGTTTTCTTCATGTCATCCACCCTTTTGATGTGAAATTTTCAACCATTATACCACATAGCTTTGTGGTGCTTCAACTGCAATATTCCCAACAAGTACACAATAAATTAATAATTCATAAACATATTTAAACATAATAAATATTAAAAAATAATACATTAACACTTTGTATAATAACAGAAAGTGCAGGTAAAATTTTATATGCTTACATGTTTATCTTTTAAACCATATGCTAAATCAATCTCCCTCTGTGTAAGATTGTGATCTTCATTATGATGAACTATTTTAATTAATGTAGCCACCCCTTCCCATGATAACCTACCATGATGTTGTTCACATTGTTCTATCCATAGCTTCATCCAATCAAGATTGTTAGCAATGTATAAATGTAGTGCATCCCACACTCGACCAACTGTAATGAAAAAAATATAAATTAGTAATAATAATGAATAATAATAATTGATGGAGGTATAATATAAATTAAAGAAATACAATATAAATAAAAATCAAATAATATAATACCTTTCACTTTGCTCATTTTACCATTCCCAACCAAGACCTCCACTTCATAGATTTTGACGTTATTGACACGCCAAATGCAATGCATATTAATTTTCCTCCCTAAATCAGGAAGATAATCGCTAATATACACTAACGTTTGATATACCATATACCCCTCCACCATAGAACCCTCGGGCAGGTCCACACAATTCAATCTCCTCGACCTAGTGTATGAGGTAGTGTTCTTGCGCATTGAAAAGTGTTGGAGGTAGATACTTTTGCATTGCACACATTAAACAAGAAATTTCTCTCTTCCAATATTTTATATCTTCCTTATGGATTTCTTTAGATGACAGCCACCTACAAATGTTATGATAACAAAATATGTTTCAACAAAGACAATATTGTATACATGAATATTACAAGTAAAACACATGTCATCAAAAACTTCTACAACATTTTTATTACATATAAATAATAATATGTAATTCATCTGTCGTTATTTACCTCATGTATTTTCCAAGGTCGTATATAACTTGTTTTACGTTGTTGTCAAAGTTGTCGGGAAAATATAGAGGTAGCACATACGGTAACAAAATAATGGCACATTAATAAATTTCCAATTTCATATTAACAATATATTTACAAAATTTAAAAATATTACATCGATTCTTACCAATACATAAAAAAATATACGAAAGAAATTACCTTGATGAAGGTATGCCACTCATGAGTTTTTAACCCACCAAATTCACCTTTCTTTGTTAATATATTCTTGATGTTTGAAGCAAATCCTGTTGGAAATCTAATTTTTCGATTGTGCTCTTTTACAACATTTCATTCATCTTCTTTAAATAACCATGGGAGGCTATTTCGATCAACTCCATTAGTCCTATTTAAGTCAATAATATTTAACATTGCATGATTGGCTTCTTGAATGTCACTACAAAATTTAGAAAAATTTTCTTTGTCACGCCTTCCATCTAAGATTCTCCACAACATTTCTATTACGTTCTTCTTGATATGCATTGTGTCGAACAAATGAGTTATTTCTAGTTGCTCATAGTAGGGCAACCTACTGAATTGTTTGGGGAAACTTTTCATTCCATGTGGAAGCAGATCAATGCCTTGACGACCAACTATATGTTACATAAATGAAATTAACACAACAATTGTTAGATTATACACATTAGACATGAGAATTCAACACAATTAAAAAATGTAATATATTGCATACGATGATGAAGATTGACTTGCATTGACGATTTGATCTATTATATTCCAACTTCCATAGGTGTGGTGTCATTATTCGTGGTTTTATCCCACTCTCCTCTTTACCATTGAAAAGATGTTTATCGGTATTTCGATACCTATAGTTCTTAGGGAGAAAGTGCCTATATTCATCAAACACCTCCTTTCCTAAACTTCTTGAACAACGAGATCTCATCCTATGACCACAAACTGGACATGCAAATTTACCCTTTGTTTGCAAACCTAGAAGATACGCATCAATGGAAGCATTAGTTATATAACAAGCAATTATTTAAGAAAAAAACATTATAATATCATCAACATCTAACTTATTTAAGTGCAATAGTGTGTTACATACCACAAAAATGTGTTAGTCCCAGTGCATCATGAATTGTCCATGTAAGAATCCCATGGAATTGAAATCCTCTTTGACCTATTGGTCTAGAGATGTCATACATAGTGATGTTGTCCCATAACTTTAACAGCTCATCGACAAGAGGCTCAATATATACATTCATATCTTTCACTTGGTACTTACCTAAATGGTTAAAAAATACACATAATTACTACAACTTGTATACATATATGAAATTGTGCAATGAACAAGACAAATGAAATGTTAAACATTGAAAAAACAATATCATTGTAAAAATATACCTGGAACAATCATTTCCAACATTGTGTTCTCTCTCTTTATTGACATCCAAGGAGGAAGGTTATTGTTTATAACAAAAACAGGCCACACCAAGTAGATAGACTTGAGCTCACCAAATGGATTTACACCATCAGCTGCCAATGAAATCCTAACATTATGAGGTTCTTCTTTAAAAATTGGCCATCTTTCTTTGATATTTTTATATAAAGAACCATTTGCAGGCATTCGAAGAACATCATCTTCACTTCTATTATGTGCATGGTAATCCATAAATTGTGCTATGTTCCGACATCTAAATAGTCGTTGCAGGCATGGAATTATGGGAATATAACGAAGAACCTTGTGAGGCACCTTTTTTGTTAACTGATCAGTTCGATATCTACTGATTTGACATTGTGGGCAAGTCAATTCAGATGCATATTGTCCATAATATATTATGTGATCATTGGGGCATGCATCAATAGCCTAATATTCCATTCCAATTTCTTTTAGAATGGCAGACAATTCTTGGTATGTGCGAGGTAACTTATTTGGTGATGGTAAGAAATATTCACCTATCAACCTACAACAACAATATACAAAAAAAAAATCAATAATGAGAATTATATTAATCATTATAAATATTACATCCTTAATTTAGACATCAATTGACACTGAAAATAAAATAACATAAAAGTTGAAAATTGCATACAACTATAAAATTATGTTGCTTACCTTAGGATCTGTGTCATACATGTGTTTGACAAACCATTTGATACCTTCAAGTTGACCAACAACATTACATCAGAGAGAACACTTTTTTTTGTGCCTTCATAAAGGGATTCAATGGAATTTTGAAGGATAGGTTTATCAAAAATATATTCATCATCATTGTCCTCATCACTGTCATCATTATCATCCTGCAAGTTGTCCTCCTCCATGTTCACATCATCATCCATTGGAGCATTATAAATGTCTTGGATCAATCTATTTGTCCCATCATCATCAATTGTATTATTAATATCATCATTTTCCATAGGAATAACGTGATCACCATTATCCACATGATTAAGTTCATCTTGTTCTTTAGTATTATCTCTATGAAAACATCTCCTACTAGGCAGCATCACATTCTTAGGATGATTTTTCTTTAATAAAAACAATGGAAGCAATAAAATACAGTTAGAGTATATCGAAAATATTATTTTGAAAGATAAATTAAAAAAAAAAAAACAATTAATGTATAATACCCTTAAATATCTATAATAACTAATTACTTACCATGGGACGATATTCATTGTCCCCTTCCACGTGCCCATTCTCCCTACAATGTTTTTCAACTATTTTTAAAGGTAGTCTTCTTCCATTAAAACCCCTGCATTCACAACAAGGGCAATAAAATTTCCCATCACCATGAATCACCATGTGTCACTTTAACATAACAAGCTCTCTTT
>ML786522.1:329064-339065 GCA_009831015.1 Picea engelmannii | reverse complement strand
CCCTAACCCCTTTAACCCTTACCGATATTACCCTATTCGTAAAACACTAAATCCATATAATCCATATTCGTAAAACACTAACCCCTTACTGCCATGACATCTAACCCCTCACCCATATAACCCATTACACACGTATCACCTAACTATTAACAACTATAACCCCTATAATTCCAAACATGTATACTCTTTAAGTCCTTTAACTAATATCACCCCTAACCTCCCTAACCATAACTCATGTAAGAACTTAACCATTAATATCTACCCTTTATAATATTTATAACCCATAACACCTCATCTAGTTTATAATTCATTTAACTTTTAATAGTTATAACCCATTATTTCCAAATACCTATAACATATTCATCACTTAAATACTAAAACCCTAGCATATATAACCCCTAAAAATTATCCCCTATAACCCCTAAATATGTGTATGTATTACCATTAACACTTAACACATATATCTTTTATCCATAATTAGCGTCTATAACCTCTTCCTCTAAACCCTTAGAAGGAGTGAAAATTAACCATAAAATACTTCAATGGCACCAAATTACTAAATCACACAGAAAAATTTTAAGTACTGACCTTCAAAATCTCAGCTATGTAGAGTCTGATCAATTTAATGTTTCTCTTCTTGAAAGAGAATTGAAATCAAGATTTCATAAAAACCAGAACAGCATTGCATCAGAACACCTGAATGATTTTCACAACTGTAGAAAATGATTGTCGTAACTATAGAAAATTTGTCATAATTGGGATATATATATAATTGATTTGCCACAAATGACCGTTTGATTCCCACACATGCCCTTGTTGGTCGCTAGAGTGACTAAATGGTGGTTAGTCGCAAGAGCGACCAAGATTTGTCGTTAAAACAACCAACCTGGAATGTTGGTTGCTAGAGCGACCAACATTTGGACCCTGAAAAAAAAGGTATATTTAGTACAAAAAATGCAAAAAAATTACGATGAAATTCTAAACCGTCGTAATATTTCGTCATAATTTGCGCCCAATGTAGTAGTGTTTTGAGGCTACCGGGTCACAGGAAACTATGTCTGACCCATCTCCGAGAAGAGAACATTTGATTCCGGAGGAACCAACCATTTCTGACCTTGGAGTAGAAGATCTTGGTTCATTTAACCCTCCCATCACTGATCTACCGATGCCCATATCGTACAGGTTGAACCTTATGAGAATCATGTAGGGTCACAAGCAGCGATGGAAACAAATGTTGCCACTTCTTTAGGGAATTCTCATATCCCCTCTACAACTGTCACTATAGGGGGTGTTCTGCCTCCTAACCAACTGTCGTCGGTTCGAACCACTATGGTCTCAACCACCTCTACTTTGAGAAATGGTCTAATTATGTCTATGGTAGTGATCACTTCTCCTTTCACCCAGAGTGCGACAGGCCCTCCGTTCTCATATGGGATGCCTGGCTTCGATACGAACTTTGTCCTTCCCTAATCCACTCTACAGACTTTAGGTTTGGGGGCAGGGAGATCAAACGCTCCTTTGCAAGGATCCATGGGGGGCACTTCAACTCCTTATAATTCTTTCCCTTATGGAGTGGGTCATATACCTCCTTCGTCCCCTTCGCTCGGCGACACTCACCAGCACTCCGCCAGGCTGACCGTAAACTTTAGCTCATTTGGCGCAGGTAGTTGAGGACTTCCTTCTTATAGCATGTCAGTAGGTTCAACATTGTTCTATTTGTTTGGTGCATTTGGTAACAATGCCTTCTCATCAGCTTTCATCTCAGCCAGGGGAAACCCTGGTTACGGACAACAAAATCCTATGCAGGGTACTATTCCTGCATAGGGGGGAAATCCAGGAATTCCTTCCTCATAAGGACCTTGGAATCCATGGAAGGGATCAGTTCCCTCATCAGGGATGTTGAATGGGGGCAACCCCTTCCATAGCCAATGGAACCCCAGGCAAGGTTCAGGATCTATGCCCGTCGAATCGGCAGGGGGAAACCCTTTCCAGAATCCTTGGAATTCAACGCAAGCCCAACCCTCCACTTCCTACTATGGGAGTCATCCAATGACATCTCAACAATAGCAGAACCCATACATTGGTCACGACCATGATTTTTACTAGAACCTTGGCCAGGAACCTAACTTTTTCTGGAAACATGGTGCCAGCCAAACTCCAGGCTTCTTTTTCCCTCGTTATAACCAACAACCCAAAATTTCGTTTCTAGAAACTTTTCATTTGCCAGACTTGTTAAGGTTACTAAATGACCCCATCTGTCACGATCGACATTGGCCTCCTATGTCGACCAAGTTGCCTTCAGACATTACAAAGTTTGAGGCTAAGCCTAATGAAGATCTAGGCGATCATGTGACTACCTTCCATCTTTGGTGATCGTCCAAATCATTGAGAGACAACTCCGTCCAGTTGCATTTGTTTCAATGCACTCTCATAAGGAGTGTTACGAAATGGTACATTGAGATCGACCGCTCGAGATACTCTTCCTTCGGTGAATTGGATATGGTTTTCTTAAACCATTTTCAATTACATGTGAGATACGACACCGACACTGAATTGTTGGCCAACTTTGAGCAAACAAAGGCGGACCATATCTTAGATCACATCCAAGAGTGGAGATGCCGAGAGAGTTCGATAAAAGTACCAGTCCCACCAGCATTCCTGCTTGAGTGGTTCCTTAAGTCTTTGGTACCTTATTTATCCAAAGACGTCGCAATGTCGAGGGTCTTTTCAGAAAAAGAAGCGATAATGAGAGATCAATAGCTATAGTTGATTTACTCTCAGTCTGGTTTACTTTATGAAATTTTTCCCGACGCACCATGGTCAATACTTGACAGGGCCAGACAGAGATCTGAACCACATGTCGATGGTATTGTTGGTTCAGCGCAAACAAATCCCGTTGATCAGCTATCAAATCAATTGCAACAATTGTCAATACAATAGAAAGCGGCCAGCCAAACCACTATTTTAGCTGCTTCCCCTACCCAAACATCGGATGTACACAGTGTGCAATTGCCGAACCTGAAGGCCACCTAGCAACCTGACAGAAAGAAGAAACAACGAAAGAAGGGTAAGGGGGATAGGAAGCCCACCAATAATGCTGGTGGGAACACCACAGAGAGAAAAAAGTCGAAGTATCCATGTAATCCTTACACAGAAGACCATCTGACTCACCTGTGGCCTCAACTTGTGGAGGCCCAGAAGTTATTGGCACAACAACAGCCTACCATGTTAACGAACCCATTTCCTCATGGGAAAAATTTGAATCAAGCCTCTTTTAGTGTGGATGGGGGCAGTCAGGGACCTCCTCCATATTCTAGTAATCCTTCGTCCACAAATGTGTATATGATGAAAGGTGATGCCTATATATCAACTAGAGTGCATGACTACAGAATACCAAACACCTCTGAGAAGGGTAAAGAAGCCAAAAACCCATCTCTTCCTCTCCAAATTGAGAAGACGTTGGGTGAAACAATGACACACATCCCCAAAGGTGCGTTCAAGAAAGCTTCCCACAACCCAAACGCAAGGGTCGCCCAGAACTACTCTGTGGTGGAGGATTTGTCTCAAACCCCTTATGTAATGTCTACTTTGGAGGTCCTCCAGAGCTGCCCTTCCCACAGAAAGGCTCTGTTAGATGCCTTAGGATCTGTTGAGACTTGTAATCTAGGAACGATCATGCTTGATATGACTGACTTAAAACCTCATCTCCCCTACCATGAGGCGTTTCAGATAGTAGTGGCTTACACCACTAAACATTTTACCCGGAATATTTTTCATATAGTGGTTGATGAGGGTGCCTCGACATGCATGATGTCGTTGGCATGTTGGAAGGCCATAGGCCAACCCATTTTTTCTCTGTCACCTACTCTTCTTACCACTTTCGACGGTTGTTCGTTCCGACCACATGGAATCATCCCTCTTTCCCTGTGCAGGTAGGGGGGAAGAACGTGTGTGTCAAGCTTGAAGTGGTTGATGTGTCTCTCGACTACAATATCTTTTTAGGAAGGAGTTGGACCTATGCTATGCAAGCAGTGGTTGATACAATTTTTCAAGTCTTGTTGTTTCCACACGAGGGTCGGATCATGTCCATTGATCAGTTGTCCTTCTCCCATCCTGACCCTTCATCGGCGACATCCACTGTCCTGATGATTGATAACCCTCATCCCGGTGTTGTCAACGTAGAGTTTGGTTTGTGCCCACCTTTGATGGGTACTTTCTATTACCCGCCTCCAACTGACAATGTTAATTACATATCGATTGTCCTTGACCATCCTAGGGTTAAAAAATTTCAAATATCATCGTTTCGCATGACTTACTTTCACAATCTGTGGACTCTTCCTTCCTCATCAACCATGATGGAAGGGACAGGGCACCATGGCATGGCCATGCCTTTGTCCATGAAAAAAGTTGCGTACTCTAAACTACAGCAAGCTTCCGCTGACTCCGATCCGACTCTCGCACAAGAGTTAGATCTAGTTTTCAAGCCTATTTGGGCTCAACGTTCCCTCATTGATACTGATTCTTTAGACTTGGTATTTCCCTCAGACGAGGAGATTATTGAGGCAATGACTAGTCCGGACAGACCCTAGGATGATCTCCATCACAGATCTTATTTCCTCGCAGAGTTAAGAAGAATTGAAGTAGGTGAATTCACTTTGACTATGACTGGAGATAGGTCTTTTCCTATTAATACTTTGGCTATGCACATGGTTTATGCTGAGGGAAATATGGAAACCATCACTGAAATTATACCTATCGATATCTCCTGAACCCCTGGCGTCATGGAGAATGTCTTCGTCAGAGTGGATTGCTCCCCCGAGGAGATTCGAATCTACACAGATTTATTTAAAGAATTTTGCGACGTGTTTGCCTAGTGTTACGAGGAAATGCTAGGCATAGATCCAAGAATCGTCGAAAATGAAATCATGACACATCCTGACACTAAGCCGGTCCAGAAAAATCTTCGTCCAGTTAATCCCAAGAAAGCAACATCTATTAAGGCTAAAGTAGAGAAACTGCTCAAATCATGCTTTATCTACCCCATCCAATTGACTCAATGGGCATCAAATCCCATTTCGGTTGACAAAAAATAGGGTATGATTCACGTATGTACGAACTTCCATGATTTGAACAAGGCTTGTCGAAAGGATAATTTCCCCACACCATTTATTGACCAAATAGTCAATGAATGCGCAGGTTGCGAGGCCTTTTATTTCATGGATGGTTTTCGGGATACAATCAAGTACATATCAAACCTGAAGACCAGCACAAAAATGCTTTCATTTGTCTGTGGGGTACATTCGCTTATCGGAAGATGCCTTTTGGTCTAAAAAATGCTGGAGCTACTTTTCAGCGAGCCATGTCTTTTTCTTTCCACAATCTCAAACACATATTCGAGGCTTATCTAACATCATGATCTCGTAAGAGAGTTGATCATCCCACACACCTCCGACTTATGTTTGAGTGATGTTGCTACTATTGGATCCACTTGAATCCAAACAAGTGCAGTTTTTGCGTGACGTCGGCTCATCTACTAGGTTTCATAGTTTCGACAACAGGGATCATGGTCGATCCTCTCAAGGTTGAGGCGATAGTTCAGTTGCCTCCCCCGTGCACACTCTCTCAGCTTCAGAGTTTACAGGGAAAAGAGAAATTTTTACGGCGTTTCATCGCAAACTATATCAAGATCATAAAGGGCTTCATGAGTTTACTAAATAAGGACATTCCTTTTCATTGGGACGAAGCTACTCAATGCTCTTTTGAAGCATTGAAACACGCCCTCACATCTGCCCCTCTGCTTCGGCCACCCAATTATAGTAAAGATTTATTATTATACTTGGTTGTGGCAGAGTCGACCATTGGTATGGTCTTGGTTCAAGAGGATGATTTAATTGAAGAATACGTGATTTATTACCTAAGCCGAGGCCTGGTTGGACTAGAATTCATTTATTCCCACATTGAAAAACTTGCATTAGCAGCAATTCATGCTGTCCAACGGTTTCGTCATTACATTTTGTTTCGCAAGACCACCATCATTTTCATTGTCAATCTATTTCAATACTTGTTGACATGACGTGTAATTGGTGGCAAGATCAGTAGATCAATAGTTATCCTCCATAAATTTGACTTGGATTTTGTTTCGGCGAAATCCAAAAAGTCGTTGGTCTTTGCAAAACTCATCTCGAAACTTTTGGTCGAGTCAGGTGATGTTATACCCGAAGAGTTGCCTATTAAAGGAGACATGTTTTTTATCGTGTCTTTGGACCCTTGGTATGGAGATATACTAGTCTATATCCAGACTTTGAAGTGCCCCACCTCTGCTTCTCGTGATGAGTGTTGTCATATACGCCATCAGGCCAAGAACTATCTCATACTCGAGGACACTTTGTATCATTGAGGTGTAGATTGCATCCTCCGCCGATGTCTCACTCAAGAAGAAGTGAAAATCACTCTTAACGATTGCCACACTGGAGCATGTGGTGGTCATCTATCTAGGTTGGCAATAGCCCAAACGATTCTACGAGTCGGCTACTTTTGGCTGACATTAATCAAAGATTGTGTTGAATCGGTCAAGAAGTGCCACTCATGTCAGATCTTCTCATGGAAGATGAGGGCACACCCCACTCCCTTGCTTCTCATCATCACAGTTGGTCCCTTCACCAAGTGGGGGATTGATTACACTACATGCAACCCTCCTTCAGCAAGGGGGCACCATTATATCATCGTAGCAGTAGATTACTTCATGAAGTGGGTCGAAGATATGCTAATGTTCAAATATGATGGCGAGACTCCAACTCTCTTTTTGTTCAACCAAATAATAAGAAGGTTCGGTGTCCCGAGAGAGATTGTCACTAACCATGGCAGTCACTTTAAGAACAAAATGATTTCCAAGTTAACGTCAAAGCTTGGGTTGAGGCAAGAACATTTATCACCCTAATACCCATAAGCGAATGGTCAGGTGGAAGATGTGAATAAATCTCTTGAGACTATTCTACAATGAACGATCAATTCATCCAAGTCAAATTGGCATTTGATGTTATACTTGGCATTATGGGCCTACCAAATGTCTGTTAAGACTGCAACTGGTTTCTCACATTTTCAACTCCTTTACGAGATGGAAGCAGTCTTGCCTATAGAGTGTCAGATCTCGTCTCTAAAGTTGGTAGTACAGTTACTGCCAGACACTTCACCACTTGAAGAGCATTTATTATATCTTGAGCATCTCAATGAGCAACGTAGAGATGCAACCTTGGCTAACGAGGCTCACAAAAAAAAAGTCAAGTGTCAATATGATCGATTCGTCCGTCCTTAGATTTTATTTGAAGGTGACCTTGTTCTGGTCTACGACCAAGATAAGGACCCCCTGGGGGCAGGCAATTTCAAACCCATATGGTTCAGACCTTTCATCATGAAGGAGGTACTAAATAAGGGCGCTTATCGTCTGGTTGATTTTGAGGGAAATGCTTTGGCTGAGCCTAGAAATGGGATTTACCTCAAGAAGTATTACTCATATGTGGGTCACCTCGGGTGACTTCTTGTACATATGTATAGTTCTTGTACATTATTCTTTTAGTTTTTGTCTTTTTGGTTTGATGGACGTGTTATTTTTTATATCATATTTTTCACTGTGGCAGATGTCAAGTGAATCAGAGGTGTTCGTTGGTTTTGCGGATGGCGCTAGCCGACACACTCGGAGGCTTGCTTCCGCAGCTTAGGTAATTTTCACACCTCAGGGCCAGTTACTATCTTCAGGAGGTATCTGTTTAGGTTACACCACAAACAATGTTTTCGAATACAGCTCAGTTCTAGAGTTACTTCGTGATGCTATGTCACATGGTATCTCTCACCTCCAGGTCTACTTAGACGCTCAGCTAGTCGTGTCCAAGTTAAATAAAATTTACCGTGTTCATGATCCTACTCTACACCATAGATTCCTTAGGGTACATCTATTAGAACGAAGCTTTGCTTACATTACGTATATCCATGTTCCTAGGAGATTGAATCAAATCACAGATACTCTAGTTAATCATGTATTAGATTGGCATTTTGCACACATGTAAGAAAAGCACGCACATGCACATGTAAATACATTTGTAAATAAATGTAATCCATAAGACATAAAAACAAATATATTTATTGAAAGTATCAAAGTACATGGGTGGGCGCAAGTGCCTCAAAACATATAGGTCCAGTAAGAGTCACATGGCTTATGCCCTCAAAAATATACAAAAGGTGCCCTCGACACGTAAGTAGTCCATCCTAGATAAGGGCAGAGCCTGTTGGTCCTATCGTAGTGAACAACGGTGTTTTCCAAATGTCAGAATAGTTGGAACCAAAATCATGGCACCCCAACTACATGAGGTTGCATCGATGGTGGCAGATCCTTGATCTCTGCCATTGGGACTGTGCGAGTGAGCGCAGTAAGTTTCTATTCCACCTGTCTCAAAACTCTCTCAGCCTCTCCGGCTAGAGGTCCCCCTGCTACTGCTAGTCTATCGACAACAGCTGGTCCTTACTCTGGTCGAGGACGTTGCCTAGTCCTCATGAAGTCTTATGGATGTGTTATCACTCTGTAATTTCTTGACTAAAGAAGAAAATGATGGAGGTAATTGTTTCAACCGCTTGGAGTCTTTGATCTATCCCTCCAAGACTCAGAGAGGGCTCTCTCTGTATGATTTAACTTGGTATGGAATAGGATAGATGTCAAGCTAGCTATGAGAGTATGGGGTTGGGGTTTTTAAATGGTTGGTTTGGGACAACAAGGAGGACCATTGGGCAAATGGGGTCAATAGGTCAAAACTGAGTGAATGGATGAATAACTAAGAACATTTGTAACCTGTCAAGGCAACCATGACAGTGGATCTTAATATTTGTAATATGGAAAAGAAGAATGGGTTAAGAATCATCTCAAATGTAGAGCAGCGTTCATCTGAATTCTACATTCAACTTGCAGAAGAAAACATAGACATTGCTTTAAGCCAAATCAAGGTGTACAAGACAAATCCTGAGAATAATTTTCTTATAAACAATGATGGAAGAAAACAATATGAGAAAAAATGAGAAAATGACAGTTTACATCAGAGAAACTTCACCACCAAATCATAACACAAGCATCTAGAAATCCAATATCTTAATATTCATTCAACACCACTTCAGCCTGCTGGTCATCTTTACAAAACAGAAAATATGTTTCTGGGTTATCTTCCTATCTGGTCCCTCTAGGTCGCACCTTCCTCTCAGGTCGAACCCTTCTCCTCTTTTTTACCTCTTCTCATATAGAAAAAATGTCTCAGTCTTCCCAAACTCCAGCTCTATCTCTGCTTTCTAAAAATAGAAAACAGTTACAATCATCTCGACACCTGTAAACTGTTTCCTAAAACAAGCAAAACAGTAAATTAAAGGAAAGTCAGATTTGATAACTGCTGCTTGAACATCTTAAACACTAGAGGTTGGTAGGATTTGCTGGCAAATAAACTCTAACAACATCAAAACATAAATGCAGAATCAGTCGAATGCTTGAGGTTGTTGGAGATTTGTTGGGGTCGAATCTTCTTGGACAGGAAATGCTTGAAACCATCATCTGCCACTTGTAAATTTGGATATCCTTCGACTACCATTTGTGCCCCAACTGCCGCCTTGAAATCTAGAAAATTGATTTGTTGCCACATGTTTTGGAGATGATATTTTTCTTGTTGGCTTGCTCCTGTAAACACTCAACTGTAATTCGAATGCCATGATGGAAAGTGCCATTTGTGCTATAATGCTACCTCAAAAATGATGATATAGCTTCCATCTGTACCCTATATTGCTACCTTAAAGATGGATCGAATCCCTCACTGGATGCTTTGATTTTATACTTGTTGGTTGTACTCCTGGAAATATGGGATTTTATTTCCACATATATCTTTTGTTGGAAGATTGGTTGTTGTCATTGATGTCAACCCTAGTCATGGGTTTTGGACCAGAAGATTGATGAAGTTATTTGGACATGAAGGAAAATG
>ML786522.1:294138-325849 GCA_009831015.1 Picea engelmannii | reverse complement strand
TTTCTAGAACGATTCAGATGGTGAAATCGCTATGGTAGTGAGAAGACATATCAAGGTACCTCTGGTAAAAAGTTCAACTCTTGATTCGCTATAATTATGGAGATATACTCTGTGGAATATAGGGTTTGTGACCAGTCCTGAAATTAGTCAAAAAATAGGTGTTCCGGGTAAAACAGTCATAACTTTTTCATACAGACTCCAAATGCAGTGCGACCACTTCCATTGGAAATAGTACGGACTTTATTTTCTTGTGTGCGAGATTCAGAATCAGATGTTAAATATTTAGCGCGGGGCATGCTGTACAAGTCGGGTCTTCTGAACAGACCAGAATTGAATAAAGTTTCATTATCTCTCATATATTCTTGGGTGGAAGGAAGGGGCAAGGATAGAGAGTTCAGATCTCTCTTGATATTGGAGGATTGTATCTTCCTATTGGAGGTTTATCCCTCCCTTTACATTTTGGAAGCTGTAGATACCTTTGGAAGTCATTACTTCCCTTGAACAAAAAGTATTGATTATTTCTCATATATTGTGCATGGTATATTGTGGTGTATTGGTGTAACTCTTATACTATTGTTCATTGATCATTGGATATAATTGAATGGTTTAAGTATAAGTTGAAAAATGTTTTAAATTGTACTTGATACTGATTCACCCCCCTCTCAGTATCAACATCTTTGACTACCTTGAAACGAGAATCTATAAACCTTGATGACCAACCCACAAGTAAATTTGGATTATTTTTCTCTAGCTTAGAATCTAGAAACAATCCCAAATAACCTTCCTAAACATCTAGTGATAATCTTTGAGCTACTTAATGGTGTCACCTGTATCTTGTTGAAGCTCGAATGGGTGTTTTGGACAAAAAAACATTCATTCTATGACTCAACATAGGTTCAATATGAGATGTGAACTGGTTGAAGTTTGAATCAGTTGAGCCTTCTAAAATATTATCTATTTTAAACATTGGCTGCAAAGACTCTTGCTCCAATATTGCATTCCCAACCATAGTATTGACCTTTAAATCATTTCTGGCATTGGCTGGGGATGTCAACATGTAACTTGAGTTGGAGTCATCAAGCATAAACTCTACCCACTAATTAATAGAAACATTGTTATTAGTTCTATCACTTAGTCTCTCAAATAAAATTTCTGATTGCAATGTGGGATCTGCCTGGATGTCGACCTCTTCCTACTTCACTTGTGGGTAACCTTTGTTTGACAGATCTTCAATAGCACCCAGTATGGTCATCCTATCAAAAAAGGAATTATTCATTACTGAAGGTAAATAATTCCTCTGTATTGGTGATTCATTCCAGCCTTCAATCTTTGGCTCTATTCCATTTTTCTTGAAAACACGACATAAAACAAAAACATTCTAAATACTAGCAACACCTTCACATTGTGTCTCATCTAGATGATATTCATAAGATCCTCTAAAATCATTTTCTGAAAACGAATCAAGATGCTCGAATTTTACTGAGTACCTTTTTTATAATGTTCGCATGAATCTAGTGTCTTAGAATCAAATGGATCCAGAGTGTCAAAATAAAATGCAAAGGGAAAGAGATCTTCCAATGACTTGAGCATGGCACACACATATGTAATACAACCCATCCATTTCTTGCTTCTGACTCAGCCCAGAAGTTCAATCTGCAATTTTTTCCTAATATACAAAACATGCCTTGGTCTCCATTTCCCTTTGACTCATGTGTTGTGGTTTCAGGTGCATGGAGCTGGAGTGTTGGAGCTTGGCTTTTGGGCCATCATCTTGCATGACTCAGAAAAAAAAACTTAACAAAAACTGTGCAAGATCCTTGACATTTGTATGTCTTTCTCTTGGCGCCTGATACATCCCTCAGACACCTGCGCAGTCACCTTGGCGTATGATCTCCACTACATATGGCGCATCAACATCTGAACCTGCATACATAGGTTGTCAACGCCTGGCCATTACTTGACACATGACCTCTGGTCGACACCTGGGCACATAGGGTAACTATGTGTTTTTTATTTTTAAAGTTTTGGGGATTAATCCCACATTCATGAGGAGAAAACATAAATGAGTATTGATATATGCCAATAGCCACAATCTATTTCGATGAAGTGAGCCCAAGGCTATCAACTTGTGCTTGGCCCCTTGCACCTGAACATTGGCTTGTATGTTGTGTTGTTGGTTTTTGAAATGGTGCTTACTCTTGCTATTGAGTATTAGGAGGTTGGCCCTCGGCCAATATACTTTTTGGAAAAAAATTTGTCAAACAATTTATATTTTGATAAACAAGACAAAAAACTCTGCATAAAGGTCGAGGGGCCAATTTTAGGTCAAAAGACCAAATTTTGGCTAATAAACCAAACTTTGTATTTACCCACAAGATTAAAGTTTTGCCACTCAAACCAATTCATAATTTTTTGCTAAAAAATGCATAAGAACTTGCTTTGAAGCTCGCATGCAGGTACTCATCTTATGCTTGGTCAGAGTCGAGCGCTTTCTGCCGCCTTCACTATGCGTCATGAGCAAAAGTGTAATGATTGAAATAGATAGATATTATTCAGAATATTGATTCCCCTATTATATAGGGTTCTAACAAGATGCACTGGTTTTACATTTGTACATAACAGATACATAGTTGTCAGTTACTCTGGTACACATAAAAAAAATGATATATATAAAAAGAAATAAAAATTAAATAACTTTGAAAAAGAACACACCTAGCTCTCCTCGTTCCACTCCGGGAGGCATGGGAACGTCAGGATCCATGGAGAATTCGATCCCGACATAGGGGTAGTCCTCTATAGTCGGAATCTGCCAAGACCATCAGTCAAAAAATTTATCATCGAAGGCCTCAATGGCCCTCCCTCCCCCCTGTCACGGAAACAACACCATCCATCTTCATAATGTTGGGGACGAGGCCAAGTGCGCTCATACTGTCTCTCAGGAACTGAGACCGGGTACCCTCTCAAAGAAGAAAGAGAATAAAACGGACCCAAACCTAAAGTTTCTATGTTCCCGCACTCGACACTCTGTCAACTGTCTCTTCATGCATGTTAGCATGGTTGTGCTCTAGTAAAAAAATTTGTGCATTTAAGCAATGAACCACACAATGCATGTGCGCCTAGGATTCCTCATGTAATTCTATGTATCCAGTGATCCTCCCAATAAGTAAAACTATCACTTTCAGTGATAGGTTGGAAATCTTGTGGATCGACACCTGAGAACCCACTTTATCTGTGCCCACCTCGCAGTGTAGCCCGATTAACTCAACTATGTTGTGAGGCCTAGGGGGGAAAGTACGAAGGTTGACTAGTTCCCCTCTCCTTGAGAGGATAGTCAAAAAATAAATTTCCTCAGTTGTTAGAGTCAACGACTGCCCCTCGAGCATAAATTCCTCCGCATCCGGGTGCCAATAATCTACCATGGCATTCATCAGCCTGGGTTGTGCCCTCATAAATGGACACTGGAAGAACTTCAACAAACCACATTGAGCTAAGACAACAACAATAGTATGGTCTTCTGAGACCAAACAATCAATGTCCTCATGCTCCCTCTCTCTCCAATGAACATACATCCTGCAATTGACAAAGTTCAAAGGGGAGTTAACTCTTGTTTTTTCATTTTTTTCACATGTTGGAGGGTATATGAGGGTTGTATTGGACACAGTCGCGTATGTCTGTGGGAAGTTTGTTTTTCTACACATGGGCATACGTGGACTTTCCTAAGACATCCCGCGTATACATAGGGCCGACCCTTTTTAGAGGTGTGGGCTCCCCCAGAAAAACAAATTAATTTCAAAAAGGAAGAATGGAAATACAGGAGGGGCTAGTTTGTACTTACTTGGTCCAAGTGGAAGTTCGTTTCATCCACTGAAGCTCCCGAAATCAACTCTTCTAGAAAAGGGTTATTTTTGGCTTCTTAGTCAATTTCTCAAAATACAATGGTGATAATGAGCTACCAGCTTCTATTTATAGATTTTTTGGCCACTTTTTGTCATTTTTTGGACCCTTTTGTCGTTTTTTCTCGCTTGAAAATCATTTAGTATGGTTCATGATTTTCTTATGGAATGTTATGATAAGTGTTACTTTGGGTATTGGGAAACTATTTGGAGAGTTGGGTCATTTTAAAGTTCCTTTGGTAAAAAGTCATTTTTCCAACTTGTTGCATCTAATTTAGGATTCCACCTCCACTTTCTACATCTCGTTGTCTTTTCCACTTTGCCATAAGATCGACCCCACCGATTTGTGACACGAAACCATAATTACTACTTTAGAAGTGTCGTAATTTAGTGGTAGAACCTGCCTTTACATGGATTCCCTAGTTAGATCCTCATTACTTATGGCATCCATGCCATAGTTAATCTTGGCATTAACTATGGACTCCTTGTTAATCTTGTTAATCTTTTACTGTTTATGAGTTTGAGCCTCATTTTCATGATTCATCATCACTCTTAACCTCACCCTCAGAACAAGACGGGTCTTTTTCTAAGTTCTTTTCAGACCCTCTAAACATGAAAATATTGTCGAGTGATCTTGTTGCCCTTCACGCTCATCAAACTAAAATTTGAAGGCATGTCTGTGCGGTGGTAGTTTACCCCTTTTTCGGTCTGGATGGTCAATTGTATGAACAAAGGTATACTCTAGGAGCTTTGGTTCGCTAGAAGAGTATTCTCAGGTATAATTTTACCCCTTTTTCAAGCCCGAGGAACTAAGTTTGTGAAAAAAGGAACCCCCACAGAGTCCATAGTTAAGTTCTTTTCAAACTCCTTAAAAATGAAAAGATTGTCAAGTGATATTGTCTTTGTCACACTCGTTAAAATGGTTTTGAGTAGACATCTTTTCGGTGCTAGTTTACCCATTTTTCGAACCGACTAGACTACCTTTGAAAAAAGTAGCCCAGTGGAGTCTCCTTTTACACTTTTTTCAGACTCTCTAAATATGAAAAAACGTTGAGCTTACCTTCTCTGGGCTCCTTAAAATTACATCGAAGGACGTTATCATTGTGTCCTATTAATCACATTTGAATTCTTGTGTCTTTGGCCTAATGCTAACTCCATGTTGCTCTCAACTGAACCATCTAAAGCATGCCTTATAACGCAAGCCTTGTAGCACTTTGCCTTTGCATCTTGACACCTTGACCCGTGAAGGAATTTTCCCAAGTTTCCTTTTCCTGCGACACTTGTTCCTCCTTTGTAACGTAGCATTCTTTTATTATTTTTCAAGATTTCCATAATTATTGAAAAAGACAAAAAAAAAATTCAAAAATACCCCAAAAAGAGGAAGGGAAAAGTATTTTCTTTTGTTGGTAGCACAATGAGTCGCCCTCGGACAAAGAACATATTTTTGTTTGTTCTTCAAGCTCTGGGATTTAATATGACCTTAGGAATTTGTTCTTGCTACATAGAGTTGTGTCCTCCTCCGTTTGGTTATCCTGCCAAACATATGGAGAGTTTGCATTGCCTCCTGCATCGTAAAATTATGTCAATACCATGTTTCCTGAGTCTCATCGTTTGTCATGCTTTTTTTCAAGGGAAGCTTTACTAAATATGAGTCGGCTCTTTTGTAATTTGTCTCTAGTTCCCATGCTTGGCCATCCTGAAAAATCCAATCAAAATCCTTGTTCAAAAATCCATGACGTTCTCTTCCTAATTACTGAGATCCTCTTGTTTTTTCCTGACGAGTCATCAAAGACCTCTGGGTAGTGAAGTTGTACACTCATATTACACTCCTACCTGAGTTTTGAAGAAATTGAAGTTGTTGCTCGAGCTATGAAGGCCTCATCTCCAACCATCAGACATCATTGGCTTCTTGAAGATGGATACTATACATGTATATCTTTTGATTTTTGAGATGTAGATCCGATGTGTATTTCTCATGGCTGCACTTTATATATTTATATGACATGGATCTGCAGTGTATTTGATTGGCAACCATGATTCTATTTTCATCTTGAGCATGGGTATGCCCGCCTCGGTGAGACAAATTGTTATTTTTGCAGATGGCACCTCCCGAACTCTGGTCCCTAGGCTCACTCACTTCACACGTTGATGAAGATTTGTAATGTATTTCGTCCATAAGATGCTCTTCTAACCTCACACATTAGGGGGCATCTGTTATAACCCTAAATTGCACCATACCTGCATACCTGGCATCAGGCCATCTTACTTGCTATCTTTGCCAAGCCATCATTGAATAAATCTTCTAAAAAACCATGCTTTTAAAGATGTATGCTAGTTACACCACTAAAACACGCATACACACTCTAGCTGCACCACTATTTCCCATGTACACACACTAGCTGCACCATTACAGCCCGTGTATACTCACAAAAATGCGTGAAAAATAAAAATTGCAAAGGGATACAGGCATTTGGGATGTTACCTAAGCATTTGATCACCCATAGCCAGTCACCCAACCGTTACTATATCTTTTGGCCTATAAAAGAAGGGGTTGGGGTCCCATTCTAGGAGGAAGCACAAGAGCAAAGAATCTCTACCCATTTTAGCATTCCCCCTTTGCCCCAATATTTTGCAGCCAGAATTCCCTTTTCCTCCATTACAAATCCTTTCCATTTCCCTAGAGAGGACTGAAGAGGAGAAGGATATGTGGAAGTAGTTGGTGCATGGTGAAGAGGAGCTCTAACTAGGTTCGAGGAGCAGTCATAGATCTCATTGTAAGTAAACTTTGTGATTCTAATAAAAGGAATACTTTTTCTATCTCGCCATATGCTCTGTATAATCTTCATATTTGATTTATGTTTTATTAGGACATCTAACCCACTAATTCATATATGAAATGCATGTTCGTAGTTCTTTTTTTGTCTGTATATGAATGCAGGTCAGCCTTGGGAGGAGACTTGTAGTCAAGGAGCAATTGAATGCAAAAGGATTGACACCGGACGTAGGGTTTAAGGTAGAGTTATCGAATCTTTTTACTTGTTATTTCATGCATGCATGTGGGGTATAGTTGGGGTAGTTATAAAAGTAGGAGACTTTTAGATGGTTAGATATTCCTACATGTTGAACCCTAGTGTATTCCAGAGGGGGGTTTTCCCACTATAAGAAACCTGTAGGATTTACAAAAAGCAGAATCAATATAACTGATTTTTAGTTAGCATCAAGTATAAATGGAATACCATATTGTTTCCTAGAGGCCAAAAAGCCTGATATACTTCATCTACAAGAGGATGTGGAGAAATCATAATAAGTTTAAGACAAAAAAAAAAAAAATTGTAAATAAAAAAGTGATATTTCCTCAAAAAATAGTTGTCACTGTACATATCAGTTCAAGATCACATGCCTGCCACATGTCCTGCCAAACTAGTGGAAACCGAAACAGGTGGCATCATTTTGTTCTTGTAGCCAAAAGTAGAAGACACCACTTACTTTGCCGAACAGTTGGAAACTAGAGAAAGTGGTAGTAGATTGTTGTGACATGGCTATCTAGATATGCAACAACAGACTGATCATACAATCTGGACAGAGAGTAATACATGAAAACTAAGAGGTAGTACAAAAAACTCCTAGTGTTTTGCAAATGGAGTGCTAATAAATTATAAGCCTTAAACATTAGAGGAAATTTTAGAACAATGGAACCTACATCCGGAGTGTCTCCATGAGGAGTGTCATCGTGAGGACTGAAGACATAAGGTTGCATGCAGGTTGGGCATCTCTCCTTAATTGGAACGCTTGAGAAGGCATCGAACAACATGTCAATTCTACTATTGAGAAGAGTGTGCCGGTGGAACTGCTCCATCATGTCCCTCCTCATCTCGAAGATGAGTTACAGGTGTTATGGCACCAGGAAGAAGGGTGAACTCAAATCTCAGTCCATGTCTGAAGTAGGAAATGGAGGCTCAGTCGAGTGGTCCTCTCAGGTTATTTCTTCTTGGACTATACAAGTATCCCCCTCCAAGGTTGTCATTGTATCCATTGTAGAAAGACTGGTGTTGGGTCGATCATGGGGGTCTCAGACCGTGTAGAGGAGGGAGTTTGGCGGAACCATAATTGGTTCCTCCATAATTTTATCCTCCACATAAGTCATTGGAGGCATCTTCATCTCCTTATTCCTCTGAATCAGAGTTTTCAAGGAAGCTCGATCTAGTTCATAGAGGCGTCTCTGCCTTCCTATGTAAAAATACCAAGAGGGACCCCTCTTGGGTTTCCCTCACTCACAAGGCATGAGAGGAGCCATCGAAGTTTAATTTGACAAATCCTAGAGGGGGAGAGGACCAAGAGAGAGGTATGCAGGAAACCTTGGCTCAATGAGAGAGGGCCTGGTGGGGATGACCAGGGAGGCTTAGTTGCCAGGCCAAGAAGATGTGACTTTAAGGGGGATTTCAATTCATATCATCTTGTGTCCAGGTTGTTTCTTGAATGAGGGTGAGGATCTTTTCCCAAGTAGAGTGGGGGGGAGGAAGTAGAGTGAAAAAATCATTTGTTTCTCACTTTCCATATTTTCCAGACTATAAAGCCTGGTAGCAGTTTCAGATAACAATTAAGTATACATAAAATTTCTTATTGTTTCTTAAAAATAATTTAAGCTACTAACCTACAATTAGAATTTAAATATTGCCNATATATATATATATATATATATATATATACTTACTCTCACTTACAATTTGTTGTAGTATTTCTTTGTATTTTTATAACACCATGTTTCCCCTAGTCTGTAAATATAACTTTGTTGGCTAGGAACTATGGCAAACTCAAAGGTATGAATGCTTTATTTGATGGGCCTTTGTATAAAAGGTCGATGAATGTCAATTCTGTTATTTTAATAGATAATGGATACGTGTTGCATGATTGCTGTGAAGGGGATGTTCTGAGAGAGACCACAATGGCTAATGAAAAGGTGGTGGAGGGGACCTGTAATGGTTGCATTAACCTCCATTGAACCAGTACTATGTTGGATTTGATTGCTCAAGATTAGAACAACCCTCTGACCCAGAATGAATTTCAATCAAGCTGGTAGGGGGGAATACCTCCTTAAGAGTTAATGAGGGGATGAGATAGACCACCCATCTGTAAGGCTCTTGGACCTAACCACAGACTGGGAATTCGAGCCACACACAATCTTGCTGAGAAAGGAAAGAAAGGAAGTGTGGTGTGGGCAAAGGAGAACCTTCAAAGAGTGCAGAGACGAGAGCGGAAACTCTCAGGTCCGAGGAAGGATTGAAATTGAAAAGTGAGTTATGATCATAGAGAATAGAGACTGAGCCAGGAGAAGGAGAATAACCTTTTGTCTTATCTATTCCTGTATTGGGAGAAGGAGAGTAACCTTCATCCCTAACTTCCATTAAGCTGGAAGTAAGAGAGTGAGTCTCAAAGAATCGTGGCCTAAGCTCGAGGGTGGCCAGTGATAAATCCATTGGGAGTGACTGAGCCTATGGTTGGGTGGAAACGAGCACCCCTCTCAGAAGTCGCATCACACCTTATGGTTATAATAAGTGTTTTTATGCCTTGTGCTTTGAATTGGAAATACTGGATGCATGCTTATACTTATATGACTATAATGGTTTCTGTATTGAATGATTAAATTAAGAGTATGCGTTTGGTCCTTGAGAACTTTCACACCTGCTTGATTTCCTTATGCTCTAGTTTTATTCCTCGAAATCACTTTTCCAGGGAATTTCATCACCGTCCTAGAGTCGAGTGAGTACTGCCCTGATTGTAGAAGTTCAACCCCATAATCACTGCGAGGACAAAGTCTATTAAGCTCAAGAGAGGTAGTGCATGTATGCACCGAATCCCTGCAAGGTGGGCAGAGGCTGAGACCATCTTAAGTTATAGATTTGAGGAATGAATGTAAGGGGTGCGCGAAAGAATTCTTCCAAGTGTTACGTTCAAGAGAAAGAGAGAAAAAATTTTAAGCCTTTCAAAGCCAACAAAGCTCAGGAAGAATAGTGATATTCAAGTATTGAAAGGGGATATCCTTTTATTTGGAAGATGAACAGATGAGTTCTGTTCGGGAGGATCCAAGGTCTGTCGCGACCATTAGATTTTAAGAAGGGACGTAGGTGTTAACACCTCGACTCCTTCAGGATTCATAAGTTCAACGAATGTTGGTAATCATCGTGAAGGGGATGGATCCTCTGAAACCCAAAGTAGCGATGTGACCTGGACCGTAGATCCAAGGATCTATCGGGATCCTCCTTGACCGTCATATTGGTGATATCGGAGTTCACACATCGGGAGATTCGCACATTGTCGCGACTAAACTTCTGAAACTTGAAGTTGTGATGTGATCTAGACCGTTGGATAGAGGAAGGTCATGGACCATCGATTTGACACGAGAATATTAATGCAACGAGTATGTGGGAATTTGAAATTCCCTAAGGACCAAGCTCAGAAGAGACAAGGACCTTTTAGAGGCACAGATGAGGTTCAAGAGATGAACTTGTTTCAAGTTCGTAAGCTCAGGAGGAAAAGAGGAAGTCGAGACCCATACATGAGGGCTCGTAGGAAGTAAATCGAAGGTCGAGACCTTCGAAACATCTTAAATCTTCCAAGTCAGGGAAGAAAGTGAAAGCTCATGAGGAGGAGAAACATTGATCGTTGGATTGAGCGCTCTGAAAGATCTGGACCATGGGAACCCACGTCCAGACAATTAGAAGAGCGCGCAGGAGGAGATTAGACCTGGGTCATTGGATCTGAGTGAAAAGGGACGATAGTCATCTGACCTAAGGTAAGGTGCACAATTTTTAACGTTTGTGTGTATAGAAGGGTTGATTGGCCAAGGTCTCGAAGTTGATCTTGGCCATTGATCACTAGGAGACATGTGTCAGCAGATCAATAACTCTAGAGGAATCACTTCGAGAGTTTCAGATTGAGAGTTGAAACTCCCGAAGCCCAGAGAGCCGAAGTCCTGAAGTAAATCTCAACCATCATATCAAAAGGGACATGTGGTAGAGGTCCATTGTCCTTGGGTGAAAGTAAAGTTTGAGATTTGAGGTCCCTGAATCCTAAAGAGCTGAAGGAGATCTGAACCGTTGGATCCAGGTGGACACGCGGCGCCATATCTAGAACTTTGGAAGAAAAGAGTGGATGAAAAGTTTGAAGACCGAGAGTAGATCTTGATTGTTGATCGAGGAGGGAGTTGAAGGACTTTTGATTTGGTTGAGGAGGCCAAAGTCCCGAAGCGGGAGAAAAACTGTCGATTGAGGAGGATGTGTGGCAGATAATCTGTTGTTTCAGAGAAATCTCTCCAGAAAATAAGAGAGTTTGAGAACTGAAACTCCCGAAGGCCGGAATCATGGAGGAAATCATAGCCACGTTTCTAGTGATAGTTGTCAAGAGATCTTCCACTCTGGAAGATAGCTATTGAGGGGGTAGTGAGAGTTTGAGAGTTGAAACTCCCAAAGGCCAGAGAGATGGAACCCATCATAACTGTAAATTTGGAAGGGAGCTACGTGCCGACAGATCAGGGAGGTTTGGGAAGGCACATGAAATACATGGAGGAGGATAGATAATAGTCGTTGATCATGGATCATCGTTGAAAGCAAGAGATCGATGTTCTAGAAGAAATGCAGGGCCAGAAAATGCTCGGGTCTTAATTTTCCCTGAGCGGGCCGCAATTGAAACCATGGTATCGCCAAAGGCATACGTGGTGCTTTGTAGTGAATTGTGGGGAGAAAAGAGGGTTGGTTTAAAACCACCCTTGGATGCACCTGCAATAACATACTTTCCAAGAGGTCATAGCCCAGGGTCATATGAAGGAGGGGGTTAACGAAAAATGAGCTAGTGCCTGAAATTTAATATTTCGTCAGTGTGCAGACAGAGGTCGCAGAAACACTTAGACCTACACTAGGTAGTCAATAGGTTTTGTGTTTAATTACAAAACAAGACCATTAGGGTCTCAAAGAATCATTTGGCTCCAGAATCGGAGATCCTTGACCGGAAGGTTGGGTTGGTTCCTGACTGTCCAAATTAGAACCTGTAGAGAGAGAGGATTTGTTCCTCTAAGGAGGAAAAAATAATTTTTTTATTTTTAGACCCATCGTGGGTGTGTTATAAATTAGTATCAGGGCATGGTTACAACAATTGGCTTGCTTGGGCTCATGGATGAGTCGCGTAAAAACACTATGTGGAGTACTTTTAAAAGATTGGCACTACATCGTACCTCTTCCTTAAAAAGTCTGGTTAAAAATGTTATTAAGGGAAAGAATGAAACTTTCTACTGTGTGTGCATTTAAGAAATTGAACTGTGTATTGTTCATGAACTATTAGACTGTTAGCTAACAATAAGTGTTTTTTTCATCACTTGAGCAGTAAGTAAATCAAGCGAAAACTTCAAGACTAAAGGATGGTGATGTGTCATGAAGTGGGGGATGGCTCCCATAATAGAGATGAAGAATCTGACGAAAGGAGTGAGATGGAAACCCCTCCAAATCTAGCTGAAACTATAAGGATCCTCAAGTCTGAGTTACAGAGTTGCAATGCTCACAACGAGAGATTGATAAAGGAGAAAGAAAAACAAATAGAAATTAATGTAGTCTTGTTGCAGATCCTATCCGACATACAGAGGCAACTACAGCATGAACCTGCAACTAGTCATGTGACTAATGACACAAGAAGAGAAGTCAGAGTCCACCCAATATCTGAAAACATGACTCCATAAGTGACCCCACTGGGAGAAGTACCGCGAAGAAGGTCCAACCTGGAGGTAGGAGACACTCATCGGGAGAGTCCTCTGGAAAGGAAGCTGACAACTCCAAAGAATCTTCTAGTAATAGGGCCAGCTCACATTCTCAAAGGAAAGGAAAGAAGTAGAAGCGTTCCAAAACCCATGGTCCTGAAGAGTTCAAGAAACCCAAACCACCCTCTTTCAATGGACAGATTAAGAAGGGAGAAGAGGTGGAAGCTTGGCTGCTTGGTTTAACGAAGTACTTCAGAGTCCATGAATACTCCGAAAACTTGAAGGCTTGAATAGCCATGTTCAATCTAAATGGAAAGGATTCCATATGGTGGGAAGACCTTAGGAATGTGAAAGGAGTCCATGAGAAGGACTTGTCATGGAAACAGTTTGAGAAATACTTCAGGAAGCAGTATCTGTCAGAAAAATATATGGATGGGAAGACTAAGTAATTCTATGAGCTCAGGCTGGGGCATCTCACCATAGATGAATTTGTCAATAAATTCCTTAAACTACTAAGGTATGTACCCTACATAAAAGATGAAAAAGTAAAAATGTAGTGGTTCATTATTGGGTTACCTCAGATCTACCAGGACAGGATTGAGTTTGATGAACCAAAGACCTTAGAAGAAGCTATCCGGAAGGTGAGGTATTGTTATGAACAGTTTGGGAGTAAGACAAGACCCCATGAGGACTGGAAGAAGAGGATTATTTCGGGATTCCAGAAGAAAGGGTTTAAATCCTCAATATTTAAGAACTATGGAAAAGATTCTAGAAGGAGCCTTCCTACTAGAAGTGTATATCAGCAAAATTTCCCCACTCAAAGTGGAAATAAACCTTTTAAGACAGTCCCATCAAAGACCGATAACCTAAAGAAGGAACCCTTAAAATGATGGGGTTGTGGAGAATATCATCGATTGAGGGACTGCCCACACAGACAACAGAACGGTAAGAGAGTCTACAATATCCAATAAGCTACCACTATTAATGATGTGGCTAGTAGCATGCCATGAATCTGTGCAGCCTTGGAATATAATCAAATCGACTACCAAGCTTCAGTAGTGGAGCTGGAAGGTATGATCGCCAACCATATAGTTTCTATTTTAATTGACCTAGGTTCTAATATGAGTTATGTGGCCTCTCAAACTGTTGATAAGTGTAAACTGCAACCAATTAGACATGTTAAACCTTGGTTGGTGCAATTAGCCACTGGGACCAAAAGAAAGGTGGCAGAGGTCATACCAGCCTGTCAATTCATCATGGGTGGATTGCCCACCCGAGCGATCCTTAACATACCTCTCCTGGGATCTTATGACTTGTTGAGTGGTATGGATTGGTTGGCTTCTTATAAAACTAAATTGGACTGTTATCATAAAACTTTAGAATGTGTAAATGAACAAGGGAGAAATACAACCCTCCAAGGGATTCAAAATCCTATCTCAGTGAGGAAAATATCATCCCTTCAAATGAAAAAGTATTGGAGAAAGGGGTGTTCCTCAAATGCCATACAGGTATTGGAATCTGTTGAGGATGAAAAACCAAACCTAGAGGACCACCCCATATTAAGAGAATACAAGGACATGTTCCCAGAAGAGGTACCAGGTCTACCTCCGAGAAGGGATATTGACTTCTTGATAGAACTTACACCAGGAGCGGTGCTAGCATATAGAACACCATATAGGATGAACACACCAGAGATGGTTGAGATCAAGCTATAGCTAAAGGATATGATGGACAAAGGCTACATCTGAACCAGTGTATCTTTGTGGGGAGTGCCCGTCTTGTTTGTGAAAAAGAAATATGGCACACTCCAGCTGTGCATAGATTATAGACAACTCAATAAGACAACCATAAAGAACAAGTACCCCTTACCAAGAATTAATGACCTATTCGACCAATTGGGAAGTGCGTCCATCTTCTCGAATATTGAATTAAGGTCTGGATGCCACCAAGTCTAGATTAAGGATGAAGACATTCACAAAAAAACCTTCAGAATGTGGTATGGTCACTACAAATTCATGGTGGTGCCATTTGGGTTAATCAATGCCCCCACCACATTTATGTGATTGATGAATAATGTACTTAGCAAATTTTTGGACAAATTTGTATTGGTTTTCATTGATGATATCCTAATATAATCCAAGAATAGGGAGGAGCACGAACAACATCTTAGACTCGTACTTCAAGTACTAAGAGAGCACCAACTCTATTCTAAGTTTAGCAAGTGTGACTTCTTTTAGAAGAAAGTCCATTACCTAGGCCATGTCATTTCTAAGGAAGGGGTGGCAGTGGACCCCGATAAGATCAGATATATTATGGAATGGCCTACCCCAAAGGATGTATTAGACATCAAATCCTTCATGGGCTTAGCAGGATACTATAGAATGTTCATAAAAGGGTTTTCCAAGATTGGTTATCCAATCACTACCCTTCAGAAAAAGGGGATCAAATTCATTTGGACCTCAAAATGTGAAGAAATATTTCAAGAACTAAAATACCTCCTGACCCATGCACCCGTGTTGAAGATTGCAGACCCAAATAATGATTTCCTTGTGTGTACATATGCCTATAAGGAAGGACTCGGAGGAATACTTATGCAAGAGAGACGTGTAATTTTCTACACATCCCAGAAGTTAAATGCGCATGAGATCAATTAAGTGACCCATGACCTAGAGTAGGATGCCATAGTACATGCTTTAAAAATGTGGAGGCACTACCTCCTGGGAAGGAGATTTGTTCTTATGACAGACCATTATGGGTTGAGGCACCTATTTGATTAACCAAAGATCAATTCCAGGCAAGCTAGATGGATGGATCTTCTTAGTGAGTTTGATTTCGAAATCAAATACATCAAAGGAAAGGAAAATAGGGCGATCGATGCCCTTAGGATAAGTATAAAAATGATTCATCTAGCAACAGTAAGCACCTATGAAACATATGTCAATGAAAGAGTCAGAAATGCACAAGAGACAGATGCATTCTTCAAGACCGTGACCTCGTACCTAAGACAAGAGACTATAGGGATAATGTACGAAGGCTAACAAATGCTCGAGAAAGGGCTACTGATTTACAGAAATAGATTGTATATTCTGAACTGTGACAAACTGAAGAGGTTCATAATGGACGAACTACACAAGAGACCATATAATGGTCACCTAGGATATCAGAAGATTATCACGGCCACTAGGAAAAAATTCTATTGGCCTAGGTTGAAGAAAGACATATCTAACTATCTAGCTAAGTGCCTAGAATGCAACAATTTAAGGCAAAACACCAGCATCCAACAAGATTGTTATAGCCCCTACCAATCCCAAAATGGAAATGGGAAACCATCTCCATGGATTTCATCACCGGATTACCAAAGTCGACCAAGAAAAATGATGCCATCATGGTCGTGGTGGACCAAGTGAGTAATTCTTCCCATTTCATCCATGTCAAGTCAACTTGAAAGGAAATAGATATTTCCAACATCTTCATGAAGGAGATATTTAGACTGCATGGCATGCCCAAGGAAATTGTATCTGACAGAGATACCAAATTTACTTCAAACTTTTGGAAATCCCTAATGGCTGGTTTTGAGACTAAATTGTTGTTCAACACAACCTATCACCCTCAAACTAATGGACAGATATAAAGAGTGAACCAAATATTAGAAGACATGATAAGGATGCATGTAATGCATCAGCCTAAGAAGTGGGAAGACTACCTACCATTGGTAGAGTTTGCCTACAACAATGATTATCAAGAATCCTTGAAGATGAGTCTATTTGAAGCCCTCTATGGTAGACAGTGCAAGATTTTGATCAGATGGAATAATCCAGTGGACCAAATTACAATCAGACCCAACACATTGAAAGAGATGCAACAACAAGTGATCCAGATAAAGCAAAATATGAAGATTTCTCAGAATAGAAAGAAAAGTTATGCCGACAGGAAAAGAACTCCTCGAGAGTTCAAGACAGGAGGCCATGTCTATCTCAGAGTTAGGCCCAAGAAGAGTTCCCTGAGAATGAGAGCCTGTGCCAAGTTGGCACCTCGGTATTGTAGACCCTTTGAAGTATTAGATAGAGTGGGACCTGTAGCCTATAGGATAACACTTCCTCCCACAGTAAAGGCACATAATGTTTTCCATGTTTCATTATTGAAGAAATATGTACATGATGTTAATCATGTAATTGACTGGTCTGTGTTCCAGGTGGAAATGGAGGGGGAATTCTTGCCAGAACCCCAATGCATACTAGACAGGAAGGAAACGTCACTCAGGAACTGAACCATTGCATAGGTCAAGGTGAAATGGAAACACTTTGGCCCAGATGAGGCTACATGGGAAATGCAAGATGCCATGAGATAGGCATATTCGATTTTGTTTACTTCTATACATACCTATCATGTTGATAGATAGAACATCAAGGACGATGATTCATTTAAGGGGGAGGGAATTGTAACACCATGTTTCCCCCAGTCTGTATATATAACTTTGTTGGCCAAGAATTATGGCAAACTCAAAGGTGTGAATGTTTGATTTGATAGACCTTTGTATAAAAGGTCGATGAATGTAAATTTTGTTATTTTAACAGATAATGGATACGTGTTGCATGACTATTGTGAAGGGGATGTTCTAAGAGAGACCACAATGGCTATTGAAAAGGTGGTGGAGGGGACTAGAATGGTTGCGTTAACCTCCACCAAACCAGTACTATGCTAGATTTGATTGCTCAAGATCAGAACAACCCTCTGACCCATAATGAATTTCAGCTAGGCTGGTAGGTGGAAAGACCTCCTCAAGAGTTAATTAGGGGATGGGTCAGACTGCCCATCTATAAGGCTTCCAGACCTAACCACGGACTGGGAATTCAATCCACACACAATCTTGCTAAGAAAGGAAAGAAATGAACTGTGGTGTGGGCAGAGGAGAACTTGTGAAGAGTGCAAAGATGAGAGAGAAAAATCTCAAGTCTGAGGAAGGATTGAAAGAAAAAAGTGAGTTATGATCATAGAGAATAGAGACTGAGCCAAGAGAAGGAGAGTAACCTTTGTCCTTATCTATTCCTGTATTGAGAGAAGGAGAGTAACCTTCGTCTCTAACTTCCATTGAGATGGAAGTAAGAGAGTGAATCTCAAAGAATCATGGCCTAAGCTCAGGGGTGACCAGTGATAAATCCAATGGGAGTGACTGAGCCTATGGTTGGGTGGAAATGAGCACCCCTCTTAGCAGTCGCATCATGCCTTATGGTTATGATAAGTGTTTTTATGCCTTGTTCTTTGAATTGGAAATAATGGATGCATTCTTATACTTATATGCCTATAATGGTTTCTGTATTGAATGATTAAGTTAAGAGTATGCGTTCATTCTTTGAGAACTTTCACATCTTCTTGATTTCCTTATGCTCTAGTTTTATTCCTTTAAATCACTTTCCTAGGGAATTTCATCACCATCCTAGAGTCGAGTGAGTACTCCCCTGATTGCAGAGGTTGAACCCCGTAATCACTACGAGGATGAAGTCTATTAAGACCAGGAGTGGTAGTGGATGTATGCA
This sequence comes from Picea engelmannii, assembly GCA_009831015.1. Lineage (NCBI taxonomy): Eukaryota > Viridiplantae > Streptophyta > Pinopsida > Pinales > Pinaceae > Picea > Picea engelmannii. The sequence goes on along the minus strand of ML786522.1, from coordinate 307,682 downwards.
CCAAATCCCTTCATGGTGGGAAAAGGCCGAGACCATATTAACTTATAGAGTTAAGGAATGAACGTAAGGGGTGCGTGGAAGAATTCTTCCAAGTGTTACGTTCAAGAGAAAGAGAGAAAAAATATTAAGCCTTTCAGAGCCAACAAAGCTCAGGAAGGATAGTGAGATTCAAGTATCGAAAGGGGATATCCTTTCATTTGGAAGATGAATGGATGAGATCCATTTAGGAGGATCCAAGGCCTGTCGTGACCGTTAGATTTGAAGAAGGGGTGCAGGCTCTAACACCTCGACTCCTTCAGTCTTCGCAAGTTCAACGAATGTTGGTAATAATTATGAAGGGGATGGATCCTCCAAAACATGAAGTAGCAATGTGACCTAGACCATATATCCAAGGATCTATCAGGACCCTCCTTGACTGTCAGATTGGTGAGATCAGAGTTTGCACATCGGGATATTCGCACATTGGTGTGACTAAACTTCTAAAACCTAAAGTTGCGATGTGATCTGGACTGTTGGATCAAGGAAAGATGTGGACTGTCGATCTTACACATGCATATTAACACAAGGAGTACGTCGGAATTAAAAACTCCCTAAGGACCAAGCTCAGAAGAGACAAGTGATTTTCAGAAGCACAAATGAGGTCCAAGAGATGAACTTGTTTCAAGTTCGTAAGCTTAGGAGGGAAGGCAGAAGTCGAGACCCATACATCAGGGCTCGCAGGAAGTAAATCGAAGATTGAGGCCTTCGAAACATCTAAAATATTCCAAGTCAGGGAAGAAAGTGAAAGCTCATGAGGAGGAGCAACAGTGATCATTGGATCAAACACTGTGAAAGATTTGGACTGTGGGAACCCATGTCTAGACAATTAGAAGAGCGCACAGGAGGAGATCAGACCTGGGTCATTGGATATAAGCGCAAAGGGACGATAGTCGTCTGACCTAAGGTAAGGTGCACAAGTTTTAACATTTGTGTGTATGGGAGGGTTTACTGGCCAAGGTCCCGAAATACTGAAGTTGATCCTACCCATTGATCACCAGGAGACATGGGTCAGCAGATCAGTAACTCCAAAGGAATCACTTCGATAGTTTCAGATTGAGAGTTGAAACTCCCGAAGCCCAGAGAGTCGGAGTCCCAAAGTAAATATCAACTGTTAGATCGAAAGGCACACATGGTAGAGATCCATTGTCCTCGAGTGAAAGTAAACTTTGAGATTTGAGGTCCCCGAATCCCAGAGAGTCGAAGGAGATCTGAACCGTCAGATCTAGGTGGACACGCGACACCATATCTAAAATTCTAGAAGAAAAGAGAGGAAGAAAAGTCCAAAGACCTAGAGAAGATATCGATCGTTGATCAAGGAGGGAGCTGAAGGATCGTTGATCTGGTTGAGGAGGCCAAAGTCCCGAAGTGGGAGAAAAACCATCGATTGAGGAGGATTCGTGGCAGATGATCTTCCGTTTTGGAGAAATATCTTCAGAAGATACGAGAGTTTGAGAATTGAAACTCCCAAAGGCTGGACTCGTGGAGCAAATCATAGCCACACTTCTGTAGTGATAGGTGTTAGGATATCTTCCACTCTGGAAAATAGCTACTGAGGGGGTAGCAAGATTTTGAGAGTTGAAACTCCCAAAGGTTGGAGATCTGGAACCCATCGTAACTGTCAATTTGGAAGGGAGCTACGTGTCGATAGATCTGGGAGGTCTGGGAAGGTGCGTGAAAGATAGGGAGGAGGATATATAACAGAAGTTGATTATGGATCATCACTGAAAGAAAGAGATCGACATTCAGGAAGAAATGCGAGGCCAGAACATGCTCGGGTCTTAATTTTCCCTTAGCGAGCCACAATTGAAACCACGGTATCGCCAAAGGCATACGTGGTGCTTTGTAGGGAATTGCAGGGCGAAAAGTGGGTTGGTTTAAAACCACCCTTAGACGTGCCCGCAATCACATACTTTCCAAGAGGTCATAGCCTAGGGTCATATGAAGGAGGGGGTTAATGAAAAAGGAGCTAGCACCTGAAATTCAATATTTCGTCAGCGTGCAGACAGAGGTCGCGGGTACACTTAGACCTACACCAGGTAGTCAAAAGGTTCTGTTTTTAATTACAGAATGATACCATCAGGGTCTCAGAGAGTCGTTTGTCTCCAAAATCAGAGATCCTTGACCGGAAGGCCAAGCTGGTTCTTGACTATCGAAATTATAACTCATAGAGAGAGAGGATTTGTTCCTGTAAGGAGGAAAAAATATTTTTTATTTTTTTTTAGACCCGTCGTGGGTGTGTTACAATTTCACAATGGATTTCAATTTTCATTAGGCATGGTAATGCTTAAATAAAGTAACAATTAATATATTTTTCTTCAAATAAAACCAAAACTCCTATAATATTATTAATATACATTTTTTCAAATAAAACCAAAATATTATATGAAGATTATCAAAATTTCTAAATTGCAATAATATTATTTTAAATAAAACTTAAATGATTATATTTTTTCTTTTATCACTTTATTTTAAATAAAACTTAAATCATTATATTTTTTCTTAAATAAAGTTATAATGATAATATTTTGCATCAATTCAAAATAACAAGAGTTATCATAAGTCCTTTTGTCCTATTGAATTTAGAATGGTAGATTTAATTTCTAATCTTGCATTATCTCATTGAGTGTTTGATGATCCACCAATGAGCCTTCTTATTAACTCCTTTGGATACTCTCCTTCTCTAAAGACCCCTGAGAAACAATGGGGTTCAAGTTCTATTTTTATAAATTTTGTGGTCAACGCCATTTTTCTAATCCATGCAAAAATATGTTTTACTAAATTATCATTTGCTTAATATTCACCCATCCATGTGTCACTCATATGCACAAGTGCACATGTAATTATCTATTTAAAATTATAAAATATTGAATTATCCTAACCCAACTCCCACATTTTTTATATTCTCTCCTAGTGTTACCTTAATCTTCTCCTGACTTCCTATTTCAGTGGTTACACGTGGAGTTACTAGTCTTAGTTATTTATTAATTCAGTTTAACATCTTTCAACCCACTTTTCTTTTCTAACTCTTCGATTTGAATTTAAATTCTTGTTTCTACATCCTCTATATGACTTATTCTTCTTAATATTTTTAATTAACTAAATTATCTTCCTTGATATACAAGATGATCCCAAATATTTATTGATGCCATTATCATTTAATTTATTTCCCCCTTTAGTAATATGCATAAACTATATAATTGTTTTCTTATTTATTAAAATACATGTTAAGGAAATTTTCTTTGATACTTTTGAATTTAACTTTCTTTCCACACTAGCATTTAACCATTCATATATGTTATAAAGGGTACCATATATCTTATCCCCTTCAAGAACTACCTAATTGTATTTCCAAGTGTCCAATGATTTACATGCCCTTAAAGTATCCAACTTTTCTTAATGGAAAAATGGTGTAACAATAGAGACTCTATTAACTCATTTTTGTTTCTCTTTGTTGAGATAATAATGATGATTGAAGAATAAGATTATCACCTTATTGCATTCCCTTCATCTAATCATCGTGAGTGACCAAGTTTGCGGCCTACTTTCACAACAACATCTAACCTTGGAGTAAAATCAGTCCTATATTTTCAACTCAAACCATGGGAATGAGTGCTAGTAGGTGAAAAATTGAGCATTTCCCCTCTACTCTTGATAATACTCTGTACAATTCCATACAACCTCATTACCCATGTGTGGATCAACTGTCAGACATGTTTCCTATGCTTGCATACACTACAATCAACACCATTAATTTTCATAATCCAAATAAAAATATAACATAATCACACAACTTTTGTTGTTCCTAACTAAATCTCAAGTCTAATAAAATGTGGATGCAATCTCATATCAATGCACTCCTATGGATCCCTATCACACTAGGAAAACTGTTAATAACATCTACAAATTAATGTATCCAACATTTTCATTTCAATTCATCAAAAACATAGAAATCAATATCAACAGTTGTTGTTGGCTATGTGTTATATTCTTTGCATGCGTGTGTGTGGGCGCGTTAGATATGACAACTACGTTTGACGATCCCTCGCACTAGTGCTCTGTTTGTGTCATGTGTGCTAGACACTTTCCTGGGGGGGGCAGGTATGCCCCCCCTGGTTACACACAACATTCGGAAACGGGCGATAGCCTGGGGCCAACAAGGATTAGGGCAGTGACCCAATTTTTTTTTTGGCGGTTTTTTCTATTTTTAGTGGATTTTGCTATTTTCAGCGGTTTTGTAAATTAATCTCAGATTAAGGGATTAGGGTTTTGGTATCTACAAAATACCTAAAAAAATTCTATATATTGTATGGTGAATGGTGAAATTTGATATAATGAATATAAAAAAGGTTTTCCCGATTGAGGGTTTCCAGTATAAAATCTCTGTGTACTCTGTGTATGAGCCATTGATTAATTTTTGTCTTGCTTAAGAATCTATATGCATTTCTTTACTTCACAGGTTTAAAACTTACATGTGGTATCAGAGCTCGTTTTTGGCTTTAGAGGGATGCCTTTGTTGTTGAGGATTTGGCTTGGTCTTGATAGATCAAGTTTATCTTGGGTCTGTGATAAACCTGGGTTTAGTGGAAGCTTTTGCAGTGGAGATTCGAGTATAGAAATAGGAATGGCAAGCTCATCTAGAATCAAGATAGAGAAGTTCAACGGTAAAAACTTTGAACTATGGAAGCTCAAGATGGAGGACTTTCTTGTAGAAAAAGAACAATGGATTGTTGTGGATCCTGGTACATCGTCTACTAGCACACAGGTTACTGGTACACAACCTACTAGTACAAAAACTACTAGTACACCAGCTACTAGTATGTCGAAGGAAGATTGGGAGAAGTTGGACAGAAGAGCAAGGAGTACTATTCGAATCTGCCTGGAAGATTCGGTGTTGTTGAATGTCTCAGGAGAATCTATAGCCAAGGAAATATGGGATAAGTTGGGGAATTTGTATCAATCAAATTCCCTGGTAAACAAGTTGTTTCTTCGAAAGAAGTTGTATCATATTAGGATGGAAGATGGAGATTCTGTGACAGAACATCTAAATGCCTTTAATACTCTGGTAAGTCAACTTGGCTCTGTTAATATTACGATTGCAGAAGAAGATAAGTGTATTACTTTGTTATGTTCTTTGCCAGACTCTTGGGATAATCTGATTGTAGAAATAGGTAGTACCACTCAATCTACATTGAAGTATGAGGATGTAGTTGCATCCTTGTTATCTGAAGAGATGAGGTGAAAAAGCATGGATGGTCACAGCACAGATGATTTATTTGTAAGAGGGCATACCCAAGACAGGAACCCTGGTAAGCCTTTAGGGTGGAGATCTAAATCTACAGGTAGATCTAATTCTCCAGGAAAATCTTTGAGGAAATGTTGGAATTGTGGTAAAACAAGGCATTATAAGAAAGATTGCAAGTCTAAGAAGGTTGAAAAACCAAAGGGATATGATAGTACCTCTTCCACAGAGGCGAAAACCTCCACTAAAGAAGGAGGTGATGTTTACCTAGAATGTACAAGCACACATGCAGACTGTGATGTATGGTTGATCGACTTAGGTGCGTCATACCATATGACTCCTCATAGGGAGTGGTTCTCTGAATATGAAAAATATGATGGTGGTGATGTATTTCTAGGAGATGACTTGACAAAAAAAATCTTGGGACGTGGAGGGGTTAAGTTGCTGCTAAACAATGGAAGGATTAGAACTCTCCATGGGGTTATACACATTCCAAAACTAGCCAGGAGCCTAATATCTGTAAGCAAGTTGGGTGATGCAGGAGTGAAAACTATATTTGAAAAGAACACTTGCAAGATAGTACTAGGAGCAATGGTGTTGATGAGGGGAGTTCATTGTGGAACTCTGTACAAGTTGTTGGGAAGCACTTATACTAATGGGTGTAACAATTATGTTGTCCCTGAGCAAAGAAATGAAGGAGACAAGACCAATACTGTCCTAGAAAAGAAGACCATGATGTGATCAAAGACTGGGGCATATTGGAGAAAAGGGCCTTCGAACACTACACGGTAAAGGTATGGTTGAAGGTATGTCTAATTGCACTCTGGATTTTGATTTCTGTGAACATTTCATATATGGTAAACATAATCGAGTAAGATTCTCATCTGGCGTTACAAGAGCAAAGGGGATCTTAGAGTTGATACACAGTGATGTGTTTGGACCTGTTCCTATTCCATCCCTAGGTAAATCTGTGTATTATGTTTCATTCATAGATGATTTTTCAAGGAACACGTGGATTTATTTTGTTAGAAAGAAATCTGAGGTATTTGATAAATTTAGAGAGTTTAAGGCTATGGTAGAAAATCAAATAGAGAAGAAAATAAAGGTATTGAGAACATATAATGGTGGAAAATTCTGCGGAAATGAATTCAAAGAATTATGTAAGAAGCGTGGTATAGCAAGGTAGAAGACTACTCCATACACTCCTCAGTAGAATGGAGTTGTAGAAAGGATGAACAAGACATTGATGGAAAAAGCAAGGAGCATGCTTAGCAGTGTTGAGTTAGGAAAAGAATTATGGGCAGAGGTAGTGGGTACAACATGTTTCCTGGTCAATCGATCACCTTCATCAGCATTGGATGATAAAAATCCACATGAGGTATGGTCTAGAAATAAGCCCTCTCTTCAACATCTTAGAGTGTTTGGTTGTGATGCTTATGTACATGTTCCAAAGGAAAATAGGAGTAAGTTGGATAATAAAGTTGAAAAGTGTATCTTTATTGGTTATAAAGATGGTGTGAAAGGTTATAAGCTTTGGAACCCAGAAACCAAGAAAAATGTTTACAGTCAAGATGTTGTTTTTAGAGAGGTAAAAGATGTGTCCAAACAGGAATTCCCACCAACACAAGACAAACCTGAGAAAATAGAGCTTGAGTTGGATGATGCAAAATATGAATCATCTGAAGAAGAGGAAGTAGAAGAAGAAGAAGAAGAACCTCATACCCTAGTATTGAGGAGATCAGTGGGAGATAGAAGGCAACTAGAAAGGTATAGTCCACCTAATTTTCGTTCCAATTTTACTTTATATATTACTGATGATGATCGAAGAACTGTAAGGGAAGCAGTGAATTCAGAGGATAGTAAACTCTGGAAGAAGGCCATGGTTGAAGAAATGGATGCCTTGGATAAGAATGAGGCATGGGATATATTTGAGTTGCTAGCTAGAAGAAAATCAGTTGGTAGCAAATGGTTGTTCAATAAGAAGTTTAATGCACAAGGTAAAGTGGATAAATAGAAAGCTCGGTTAGTAGCAAAAGGTTATTCCCAGGTAGAGGGAATTGACTTTGGTGAGATTTTTTCTCCTGTTGCTAAGTTAACTTCTATTAGATTTCTTTTATCTATTGTTGTTGCTTTTGATCCTGAAGTGGAACAGATGGATGTGAAGAAAGAATTCCTACATGGGGATCTAGAAGAAGAAATCTACATGAAGCAGCCATAAGGCTTTGTAGTGAAGGGAAAGAAAGAGTTGATCTGTAAGCTAAAGAAGTCACTATATGGTCTGAAGCAATCACCTAGGATGTGGTACAAAAAGTTTGACACATACATCCTTGGATTGGGATTTGTAAGAAGCAGGGCTGATCACTGTGTATATTCCAAGCAGGTTGGTAATCACTTCATTTATGTAGTGTTGTATGTTGATGACATGTTGTTGGTCGGAAATAACATGGATGTTATCAAGGAGGTTAAATCGCAGCTATCCTCCAAATTTGACATGAAGGATCTTTGTGTCGGGTTAGGACAAGAATTATGGGCAGAGGCAGTGGGTATAGCATGTTACCTGGTCAAATAATCACCTTCATCAACGTTGGATGATAAAAATCCACACAAGGTATGGTCTAGAAAGAAGCCCTCTCTTCAACATCTTAGAGTGTTTGGTTGTGATTCTTATGTACATGTCCAAAGGAAAATAGGAGTAAGCTGGATAATAAAGCTAAAAAGTGTATCTTTATTGGTTATAAAGATGGTGTGAAAGGTTATAAGCTTTGGAACCCATAAACTAAGAAAATTGTTTACAGTCGAGATGTTGTTTTCAGAGAGGTAAAGATGTGTCCAAATAGTAATTCCCACCAACGCAAGACGAACCTGAGAAAATAGAGCTTGAGTTGGATGATGCAAAATCTAAATCATCTGAAGAAGAGGAAGCAGAAGAAGAAGAAGAATAACCTCATACCCCAGTATTGAGGAGATTAGTAAGAGATATAAGGCAGCCATAAAGGTATAGTCCACCTCATTTTCATTCCAATTTTGCTTTATCTATTACTGATGATGATCCCAGAACTGTCAGGGAAGAAGTGAATTCATAGGATAGTAAACTCTTGAAGAAGGCCATGGTTGAAGAAATGGATGCCTTGGATAAGAATGAGGCATGGGATATAGTTGAGCTGCCAGTTGGAAGACAATCGGTTGGTACAAAATGGTTGTTCAAGAAGAGGTTTAATGCACATGGTAAAGTGGAGAAATACAAAGCTCGGTTAGTAGCAAAAGGTTATTCCCAAGTAGAGGGAATTGACTTTGGTGAGATTTTTTCTCTTGGCAAAGAACCCAACCTATCATTCAAAGACAAACAAAATTGATGTTAAGTATCACTTTGTAAGAGACATGGTTGAGGAAAAGAAGGTGTTGCTAGAAAAGGTTGACACTTTGAAGAATGTTGCATATTCATTGACAAAGTCTATAGCATAGAAAAGTTCTCTTGTTGTAGAGTAACAATGGGCATTGTTCCCCTGGATTATTGACTATATAATCCCCTAGACCCCTGGATGCAAAGAAAACAAGTGGGAGAATTTTGGGTATGTGTTGTATTCTTTACATGCGTGTGTGGGGGCGCATCAGATATGATAACTGTGTCTAACGATCCCTCGCACTAGTGCTATGTTTGTGTCGTGTGCATCAGGCACTTTCCTAGGGGGGTCCCAGGGGGGGGCAGGTATGCCCCCCCCTGGTTATGTGCAACATTCGGCAATGGGCGGTAGCCCAGGGCTGACGAGGTTTGGGGCAGTGCCCCAAATTTCTTTTTGGCAGTTTTTGCTATTTTAAGCGATTTTGTTAATTAATCCCAGATTAAGGGATTAGGGTTTTGGTATCTACAAAATACCTAAAAACATAGTATATATTGTATGGTGAATGGTGAAATTCGATATAATGAATATAAGAAAGGTTTTCCCAGTTGAGGGTTTCCGGTATAAAATATATGTGTACTCTGTGTATGAGCCATTGATTGATTTATGTCTTGCTTAAGAATCTATATGCATTGATTTACTTCACAGGTTTAAAACTTACAATTGCATCATATCAATGCACATTTAATTTATCTATCATATCGTATAAACTTTTAAATAAAGAAATTCAATAATTGTGATTTTAACACAATCATATTTGATCAAAAATTCAAGTTTCATCATCACAATATCAGTAAAATAAATATGTATCATTTATGAAAAAATTCCCTCAAATAATAATGTTTAGTCCATCTCAATAGTCAAATAAAATGGGGTACTATACAATTAACCAAAACCAACTTTTCTACAAATATTTAATTCTACTAAAAACATCTAATTTCATTGTTATAATAATTAATAACTAAATATTAAAAAAAAWTTCCAAGGAAATCCCATGAAGAAGCCTAAGGGATGYTTCCCCACATTGAACATGGATGGCACTCCTAAYAAACTCGTCAAGATAGATTAGTGTGTCTTACTCATAGGAATTCAAACTAGAAACCTACTACCATGAAACTAACCAAATTCCCAACAACATTGGTAACAACTGATTAAGATAACCCCTTAAGATACTAACTAAATGATATAAAACATTATTAAGTAAAACATATCATTAAAAGAAAAGTAAGGATGAAATTATGTCTAGACCTTTCCTTGGGTTCCAAAGCACCAATACTTACTAACTTATTTATCTAATAACTCAATCTTATCACCATTGTCTTATACCATCAACAAGTTGTTTATGGTCCCTTTCTTTTCCCACTGAYGYGAAAATCACCATTTCCAAGTTTGGGTTCCCTGTGTAAAAWAGAARGTCTTAAGCCTTTTTCTTGAAGATTGGGTCTATACAATGTTGAGTTAGATTCTTGGTTTTTTGCTGCTACTTTATTTTTAGAGAGTTTTCAACATCTTTATAATTATGACTAATCTTCTTTGCTTTGCTTAGTTTTTTTTTCCTCGAACGTATCTCATTTTGACTTATTTTCAATTGAAGAAACTCCACTACAATGATTTATGCTTTAGGTAGAGACAACTAGAAGGCAATATAATTTAATAATAAGAGATTTTTAATAATATGTACCGATTAACAAAATAGATTAATAAAATTCAAATATACAATTTAATAAAAACAAATTGTGGGCCCCTCATTTCCATCAACCCACCGACTGAATTCTAACTTGCCTTCAATCTTTGAAAGTGCCTTTTTTGAGAGAAAATATGCATCCATATTTAGCTCCTTGTAGACATGAGTAAAGTGGATCTCTCTAAATGAGTTCTTAATCATTTTAATTATGTCCATCCAACCCATCAAGGAGGCGATTTGGAGCTTGCCTATATCCTTCAACCACTCAATAATGATCTTTGAATCACCAATTACCTGGAATACATCAAGATTTAGGCACTCCACTAAGAAAAGAGTCTCCCATGCTCCTAGCAATTCCCCCCTCATTTTTTTCTTCTGTCCACAATTGAAGGTCCACTTATAGACTGATTTTTCACTAGTCTTTATAAGGCCCCCCGCCCCACACCTAAGATCACTTAGGTGCACAACCCCATTGAACCAATACACGATAGGAGTAATAAGACAAGGGGGATGAAAAATGAGATCTTTTACTTTCTTCACCAGAGGCACAGAGGGGAGAAGGGCCTTATCTTTTGAAACAACAGAGAAATTCAATGGTTTGCTTCCTTTGAAAATATATTTATTCCTCTCCAACCATACAAACCAATAGATAATGGATGGAAGCGTTAAGTAGGATGCCTCCTTTTTATGCCAATTCTCAAAGCATTCACATAAATAACTGCCTTCCCATGTATTCATAATTACAAAGTCTTTAAAAATATTGTTCAACACCTCTCGATAGAAACTGCACGAAACAAATAGGTGGAACATAGTTCCGGCCTCTTTGAAACATAAGTGACAAATATTTGGTCCCTTCCATCCCTTCCTTTGTAGAGTGTCCCAGGTAATAATTCTATTCTCAACAGATAACCAAGTAAATATTTTAATCTTTTGCGCCAGATTCCATTTCCACATGTGTCTTCTCCATCCCCCGCCACCAATTGGCCAATTTTTCTTTGCAAGGGCCAGATAAATATTGTTTATAGAAATGCTTCCTGATCTATCTCCTCCAGTCCAAATGAGCACGTCATCGGTATTTTGTAATTGTATCCCTGCGCTACTCAGATTCTTGTGGAATGCTTCCCATTCCTCTGCTAGGATCCCAAATTGACCAAACTCTTCACTAGATATCCAATAATCGGAAGATAAACCCAGCCTGCTAGCACCAAAAGCCTAATAAAGATATACCACATGTTTTCTTCTTAATTTAGATAGGAGTTTACTTGTAAAGAATGAGGCCTCCCCCAAACCCATGATATTGTCTAGTCCAATTTGCACCGAGTGACCCGAACCCGATCTCCAGCTGAGCCAATGTGTGATCAAGTGCACTGATTTTAACAAAATTTTTCAAGTCTACGAGACAGACAAAGTTGTATCTTATGTCGTCCTTAGCCAAGTGACTATAGAGAAATGGGGAATATACTTGTCCTTTATCACCTTGCTCCACACCCCATCCTTCATTAAAACGCACCGCAATGAGTTTGCGGCCAAGGCACTATTGAATAGAAAGATGTCATGGATGCCCCAACCTCCCAAATACTTTGGCTTTGCTATGTAATCCCATCTGCATAGATGGAGGTGCTTCTTTCCCACATCACCCGACCACATAACGCTAAACATCATTCTCTGTATTTTTTGCAAAATGGAAGTAGGTATAGTTGACAAAGCCATCCAGTACATAGGTTGACTTTTGAGCACCGATTTAACTAATGTATATTACCCCCCTAGAGACAACCATGTGTTATAACACAATCCTATCCTTTCTTCTATTTTAGTGAGGAGCCATCTTCAGTCCACAGGTTTATAAGAATTAGCCTTTAGAAAATATCCAAGGTACTGGAAGCCTTTGAAAATCTCCTCGAAACTATGGGGAAACAAAACCTTTAAATTCTCTAAAGTCTCTCCAAAGACTCCAGCATAATAAAAGATAGATTTAGACCAATTCATCAACAAACCAGAAGCCCTACAAAAGGATGATAATAATTTTTTTATCTCTAACGACTCCTCAACCGAAGTAGTTGTCATTATTAACACATCGTCCACAAAGAACAAATGTAATATCTTTACTAACCTTGAAACCTTTACCCCAGATAAATTCCCTTCTGCCTTTCCCTTTTTTAGTAGTAAGCTAAGACCTTCTTTAATAACGTCTTGCAAGATTTGCAAAAAGCAGAATCAATATAACTAATTTTTAGTCGGTATCAAGTATAAATGGAATTCCATATTGTTTCCTAGAGGCCAAAAGGCTCGATATACTTCATGTACAAGAGGATGTGGAGAAAGCATAATAAGTTTCAAACAACATTGAAGTATAAATAAAATTCTTTCTTGTTTCTTAAAAATAATTTAAACTACTAATCTACAGTTAACATTGTAATTGAGAATCATAAAACTACACAAGCTTTATCTATATATATATATATATTCTCACTTTGTAGCATTTCTTTGTATTTCACAATGGAATTCAATTTTCATTAGGCATGGTAATGTTTCAATAAAGTAACAATTATTATATTTTTTTACAAATAAAACCAAAACTCATATAATATTATTAATATATATTTTTTAATTAAAATCAAAATACAAATAAAACAAAATTTCATATAATATTATTAATATATATTTTTCAAATAAAATCAAAATATTATATGAAGATTATTAAAATTTCTCAATAAATAAAACTTAAATCATTATATTTTTTCTTAAAAAAAGTCATGATGATAATATTCAATAACAAGAGTTATCATAAATCCTTTTGTCCTATTAAATTTAGAATGATGGATTAAATTTATAATCTTGTATTATCTTATTGAGTGTTTGATGTTTCACCAATGGGCTTTCTTACCAATTCCTTTGGATATTTTCTTTCTCTAAAGACCTCGAGTAATAATGGGGTCTAAGTTCTATTTTTATAGATTTTGTGGTCAATGTTATTTGTTTAATCCTTGCAAAAATATATTTTACTAAATTACCATTTGTTTAATATTCACCCATCCACGTGTCACTCATATGCATAAGTGCACATCTAATTATCTATTTAAAATTATAAAATATTGAATTATCCTCACCCAACTCTCACATTTTTTATATTCTCTCCTATGTGTTACCTTAATCTTCTCATGACTTCCTATTTCAATGGTTACAC
>ML786522.1:263890-278478 GCA_009831015.1 Picea engelmannii | reverse complement strand
TATTGTTTTTAGGTGTTTTTTTTTTTTTAAATCAAATTATCTTAGAGGTCGTAAAAAATGTGTTTCCTTTTTTCAATGGAAAAAGCAGTTTCAATGTTATTCATTAGAATAAAAAAAAAACTTTTTAGTACAAAATGAGACATAAAGAGTCATGAGCCATGATTGTTGTTGACACACTATCAACTTCATGTCTTAAAACATCCCCTCCAAAGGACTTAAATCAAAAAGTCTTTTCCTCAACTATCATTATCTAATCACATAAAACCTCAGTGTGTGAAACTTAATAGAGCATAAAGATTTATCAATAGAAGCTTCCAACCAGAGAAAAAATAAGAAACTCTAGAAAATCAAAAAATGTAGAAAGATCCAAAATTTATGACTGAATCTTCAAGGATTTCCTCGAAGGGCATCCAACCTATCTGTTTATCCAGTGCAAACTTTGAAAGGGAGTCTGACTAAAGTTGAAAATCCTGTGAACATGGAAGCAATGTAACCAACTAAAAAAAAGGTTTGATCTCCAAAATATTTATCTTCCAAACCTGTAATGTTAAAAAATTCAAGCTGGACTTTTCATCAAACTAGTCTATGATGATTATTGAATCACCAACCACCATTAATTCATGAATCTGTAATCTCAAAGAGAAGTGGAGAAGACCCCATAAGTCGAGTCGTTATGATTTTATGTTAGTACCAGGTCCAATAGCAAGATGGATCTTGTAAAAATGGTCACTGCTCAATTTTAGTACTATACCAACACCACAAGAACCACTCGGTGTAGCTCCATCAAAGAAGCTTAGAGGATTTTGTCCAAAGTAGACTGGGTTCAAAATGAAATAAAAAATTTCACTTTCAATTGTATTTGGAAACTCTTTGATAGCCATGACAATCCTCAAACATATTCCATCATCAATCTTGGTAGCGTTTTCAAAGAGGATCTTGTTCCTATATTTCCAAAATCCCCAAAGAACATAAGATGGGACCTTCTTATGTCGAGGAGAAACAACAAACCAATATTTCAAACTTTTTGTGAAGGGTTGAGAAATAAAAAAATCACGTATTTTCAATTGTTGTTACGAGGAAAATCTCTCTATGGCTAACGTAAACCACAACAGATGGAAATGAATGCAGAAATCAACTCCATCCCAAAGACATGCTATATAAACCAATATGAAAGCGAAATAAGAAAGAGGCCTACCTCGTCCAGATGTTCGATGAAGTCCATCATTGAGCACTTTGACCCAAAGTTATATCCCTGCAACTAGTTCTCAACAACCAAGCAAAGCAAGCATATGGTGATAATATAAAAGGTTAGAACATTAGATAGCATAATCCATTAATATACATAACAAATACGCCCATGGATAATAACTCATATATTTGCAAGATATCAATTGGATGGGAAAGGAGTATTTCTATTAATAAATGATCAGCAGAAGTGAAAATATTACAAAATTTCATGTCGGCACAGTTCGGAATAGAGGAACTAAGTTCCTTCCAGCTGGGCCTCCACCACTTCAATCCTCCACCAAAGAAAAGCTCATAAGAGAGAAACAATGAGGTTCTCAATCAATAAGGGAAGAGCTTGGGGGCTGAACATTGTGTTCAGGCTTAAAGGACAAAGGGATACAGACTCAATATGAAGTAAATAATTTCTCAAGAGTAACTTTTCTCTCAAAGTTGAATTCTTTCTCCTCTTTCCATAGCTCAAAATTGGCCCATTTGTAGCCTTCAAAATGGATCTGAAGGGCCAAGTTAGAACGTTTTCAGTATATGGAAGGTGAAGAATCATAGATCTCCTATCGTGACATGGAAACCCGACATTAAATTTCATTTTTTGGCACAAATCCCGATGTACACGGGCTGTAGTGGAGAAGCCTGCATATATGCATGTTGTATAGTAGGAAAGATGGGTACATGTGGAAAAATATGTATTTTTGGCTCTGGAGTTTATGAACAGAGATGATAAGCCTGCATGGGGAAATGGAAAAAGACCTTCTGTGAAAGATGGTATAGGGTGAGACAAATCTTTCTATAACAAATTCCCCCTAATGTGTGAGGTCAGAGGAGTATCTGTGATGGCTGAAATACATTATAAACAACCCAGAAGTGGAGTGATGGGGAACCAGATGGAAGAACTAGTTGTTCATTACATTCTGCACCGACTTTGTACACATGGCTACTAATAAAATTACACTGCGGATCCATGTGAAAATATACCAAACAAGTGTCTGTGGCCATGAATAGGAAAATACAAATGTGGTTACATGCCAATAGTTGTCATAATCATGAACAAGGCCTAGTAGAACTAGTCTCAAAATCAATCTAAAGATATATGTATACCATGGAGTACAATCTGATCTCCCATGATCACTGAAGTCATATAGGTACTAGTCCAATGAAAAAGGAAGGAACAGCTCAGGAAAGTTGCATACACATAGTGATGTCTTCAAGTCTTCTACACAATTTGCCAAGGGTGCAAGTCTACATCATGTGAATAAACGAGTTGAGATCGAACACAATGAGACATCGTTTGATTACAGGTCATTGAGGTATACCATTAACAAACATGAGACAACCTACCAATAATGAAATTAGGTATCAAGGCACCGAGTACATTCTTACAAGTGTGAATAAAGGAGTCGGTGTCAAACACCTGAAGAATCTATTGATCATGAGACATTAATGTATTCCCAATTGTCGATGGCGAGAGAGCCTACCACTGATCACTGCAGGCCTCAAAGTACTCATAAGGCTCTAGGTCCCGTTTCTAGAATAAATGGGTTGAAGTTGATGGAAGGAGACTCGCTGAAAGGAGAGAATTAAGGCATCTCTCATCAATCAGCATGAGGTATAAAGCATGAGCTTCATCATTTGGTGGAAATCAAACGAAGAATATGTTCACGAACCAACGACCATGTGCGTCTTCCATGTGTGCCAAGTGAAAGAGGTACATGAGAAAGACCCTCTGAATAACAACCAATGATGAAAAACTATTGACAAATGCAAGGAAACCACCAATAAGGCTAATGGCATCCAAGACACTGCATGAATCCCAATGTGTGAATAGATGTCTTGTCATCAAACACAAGGGAAACCACCCAGTCAATGACCAATGATGAAATGTCGACTGTTGGGTTCAATTTTACCTACCAATGATGAAAGTGGGGCCAGGGTGCATGGTAGGACTATAATATCATGTGATTCTGAGACAAACTAAGGGTATGGCCGACATGCAAAGTCAAGAGTTTTGAGGAGTGGCTGACACAGGTTGATAGACTTCCTTTGAAAAAGATCGTGAGACATATGGAGGACTCCGACAGCATAAACCCAATGATGAAACCATGAGATGCAGGAGGCATCAATGAAATCTCTATAGGGACTAGAAGAGTAACCAGTCGGTAGAGAAGACTCTGTAATGATCTCAACTTCCTAAGGCCATGCTAATCCCAAAATTATGATGATGAATGGACTCAATAACTTTGTGCTCTGTTAAAAGGCGACACAACTGTTGCCAATATGAGATAATACTCCCTTCCCGCCCGTCTTTTTCATTTTTTCATAGACAAATGAATGCTATGATACAGAAGAGACGAGTGTCGCAAGTAAGAAAAACTAGTTCCAGCAGTGGAACATATATATGCTCAATGCTTGGTTGATGATGCAAAATTGTTGAGGCAAACAGTTTATAACTCAAAGCGAGAACTGGCTATAGGCTCAATACTGCAAGAAATGGCATGAGATGCAATCACAACTTAACGCCAAAAAAATGTCCTTTTTTATGTCTTTAGTCTACTTGGTGTGAAAAATGGATAAACTTGTGCCAAATAGATGTCTTTTCAAATCTAATTTACGAGTGTGAAAGAGACAAGTTCACTCGACAATCTTTTCACTTTTTGAAAATGAGTTGAAAAAGAGCTTAATTAAGGCTCACGACCTTTCAAGTCCAATTTAACGAGTGTGAAAGGGATAAATCACTCGGCAATCTTTTCTCTTTTTAAAGACAAGTTGGAAAAGAACTTAAATTAAACTCATTTGGGAGTCCTTGGGGTATAAGGGAGCATGTTTATGAGTGAGAAATGAGGCTCAGCATAAATTCATGTACTAGCTATGAGGGACTCCCGGTCCTATGGAAAAAACTATGCATGGGCACCAAATGCAATAGAGGATCTAACTAGGGCACCCATGTTCGGTAAGTCTCTACCACTTGATAACGACACTACTTAGAGTAGATGGAGGGTTTTGTGTCACACCAAATGGGTTCGTACCTATGGCATAAAAAGTGACAGTTATAGGATAATGAAAAAATTCATGATGGAATGGATACCTATCCTATATGATAGGTAATGAAAATATCTTTCTGTGGTGACGAACGACCAATGTAACATTGAAATCCGCAATAATCCCTAGTGAAAACTACAAAAACCAACTCAATCCACCTTTGTATTAGTCCATTAGGTGAAAAAATGGCTCAAAACTATAGAAAGTGGGTAAAAATTGTTTATAAATAGTAACAAAACCAAAAATTACTATACCATTTTGATTTTTTACCCAAATAGTGCAAATTGGACCAAAATACCTCCGCGATTCAAACGCTGATTGTGGGAGCGTCAGTCAATGAAATCATAAACCGTATAGACCAGTTAATTCTTCTTCTCTTCCTCTTCATTTCCAGTGGATTAAATTTTTAAATTAGGTTTCAAATATTTAGTAATTGAGGGCGTAAAATGTGAAATTTGGTGTACACGGGTTGTCTCCTATCGGGTCGCGTATACGATGAGTTATACGCACCTGTGAAAAATGCAGGGCACATATAGCCAACCCTATATGCGACTGTAAGTGAAGCAGATTGTGTACATGCACACAAACAATGAATTTTAAGGATGCTAACTCAAATTTTGACATGTCCTTGGAAGGATGGTTCTTGAATGGAGAGAAAGAGAGCACGAGGAGTTCGATGCTATTGTGGATCGAGATCCGAGGGTCCAAATGGCCTTAAAGAGATCTGGATTATATAAATTTTAGGCCCTCAAAGGGATGAGGGCTCAGGTGAGGTTGCTCGAGATGCTTGAGGGTTACTGGGACCCTGAACGTGAAAGCTTCAACCTCGATGGGAAACCATGGAGGATTGAAGTAGAGGATATCTACTTTTTGACTGGCCTATCATGCCGGGGAGAGATCATAAACCTCAAATCACGGGGAGAAGGGAGCAGAATGAAAATAGAGGAATACATCAACGCCCATTGTGTAGAAGGGACACCGAAGGTAGGGAGTCAACTCCCTATCTGGGCAATAAACAATCTCAGCCTGAAGATTGTTGTGCTTGTATTGACCAGGATAATAGGTTCAGCCCCATCACACGAGGAATTGAGGTTGCTCATGTTCTATGCAGTGCAGTGTATGAGACCCACAATATATGACTGGTGTACCTCACTACTTGAAAATATGAAGAGCCAGTTGCCAGAGTGCAAACAGGGGAGTAAGAGGAATTTTGGGTTTGCCTCTATCCTATGCAATTTCTTCTTCGAGCGGGTTCCAGGTTTGGGACCTAGAGTCGAGATTCTTTCGAGAGGACCTTGTGATCTAGCCATGGCATGGTGGACCAAGGTAATGAGGTAGCAAGGGGGAGGTAGGGTGTCGACACCCTACAATGAAGATTTATTCTATTGGTGGCAGCGACAAGTCATTTCCCTAGATGACTATCCCTATGCAGGGATAGACTTCTGAGGAGATCCAGACATGCCACTCCCACTAGGGACCACCTATGACTACATAGGTATGTCAAATGTTTTTAAATATTTCATTTTTTTTGTATTTTTGTATAGTAGAACAAAAATATTTTTGGATGGTGCTTAAGTGCTAACTAGACACTTGTGTCACGCAGACATGGGTCCGTGATGGCTGGAAGGGTTTCCTCGACATTGATGGAGGAACCAGGGAGATGAGTCGATGAGAGGAGAAGTTGAGAGAGTCCTACAAAAAGTGCAGGGAAACCTATCTCGTTTGACTCATAGGATCCCCATGGTTCTGGTAGAGGATCTGCCTGAAGCCATGCAACGACAGGTGGTTGGTGTATCCAGAGCTTGGTTGTGACTCTTTTGGCATATCACAAATGTTGTATTTTGTTACCATTATACACATATGGGGCCACAGGCGTAGATGTCGTGGATATTGTAATACCGATTGTATATGTATTGAGGGTATTAACCCTAATTTTGTACTATAAACACCATATTGTTTGAATATATAAAAAGGGATCTTCGGCTTTACTTATATTTTACAATGTGTACATTGATGAGATGGTTTTCTTTTCTTTAATTATGTGACAAATGCCAATCTAAAACGAAATTATCATAAGCATCAAATACATGATTAGAAATCCTAGGAATGTGGTAATATGTAATAAAATGAAACTGTGATTCTAAAATACGTACCCATATGAATCATCGGAGTAAAGTAGGATCACGCATGCGGTAATTGTTGTTCAACTAACATACTACTAACTAGGAAATCCAAGTGAACCTCTAAAGAGATAATACCATGTGAGATAGCATCGCACAAAAGTTCTATAAGAACACTATATTCGGCCACATTGTTCATTGATGGCGCTAGGCATATGCCACCTGAAGACACCAGTAGACCCTCGAGTGAGTAAACCACCCAAGCAATAGAAGCCAAGTTCTGTGTATGAATACTGGCTCCGTCTGTGAATCCTAGGTAAACCGAAGACTCCGTTGACATCCACCAATCAAGGGAAAACTCGATAAGAAAGCTGAAGACAGAAAGAAAGGAAAAATATATATGCACTAAATTACATTAGTATACAAAGATTTTTGTCTAATCTTGGGGCTCAGGCATAATATATTTTTAAGTAGATCCCATTCCTGGGCTCAACAAACATATTCCCTTCATAATCTTCTAACTCCTAGACTCCTTTTTCTAGAACAAGTCACACGATATAAGGACTGTGCCACATGGGTTTAAACTTGCTTGCCCCCAGTGGTTCTTTTTCTTGATCATACAAGAGGACCAAGTCACCCTCAACGTATAACCAAGGACATATAGACTTATCGTACTAGACCTTGGCACGTATTTTGTTCACCTTGATAGTCGTAGAAGCGTCTTGACGCTGCTCGTCAAGACTCTCTAGGTGTACAAGGCATCGTTCGAGATCAGAAGTGTTGGGTAGGAGTGTGAATGCCAACTTAAGAGAAGGGATTTCACATTCAATAGGTAATATCGAATCCACACCGTGTACTAACTGGAAAGGGGAAAAGCTGGTGGTAGTCTTGATCGAGGTCGGTATACCCAAAGTGTGGGATATAGCATGATGTGCTAGTCAGACTTACTCTGAATGACATTTTTTTGCAAAATGGTCTTGAGAGACTTGTTGACAGCCTCTACTTGTCCATTTTTCTAGTGGTAATAAGGAGAAGAATGACCATGTCTAAATCCCAACTTAGATGCTAGTTCTTCCATCATTTCGTTTTTAAAGTGACTTCCATGATCAATGAAAATCTCACTCGGGATACTGAACCGGGCAATAATTTTATTGAATATGAAGAAAGAGGAAATCTTCCCATCGTATTTAACTATAGGCATGGCCTCAACCCATTTAGTAAAGTAGTCGATGGCCACGATAATGTGTTGATGCCCCCCAACCAAAGTTAGGTTGCAATCCATGAAGTCCACCCCCCACTTGGTGAAGGGACTAACGGTAATGACTGGGTGAAGAGGGGCTTGATGCAAGCGCATTTTCTGAGTGAACACTTGGCGAGGTGATACTTCTTGACCCCTACAATACAATCTTTAAATATAGTAGGCTAGAAATAACCAACTCACAAAATTTTTTGGGTTGTCGCAAGCCTGGATAGATGACCACCACAAGCCCCACTGTGACAATCGTTCAGGAATGTCTTGGCTTCTTCGTGAGTTAAACAATGAAACAAGATATTGTCTATTCCTTGGTGATACAACGTGTCACCGATGATAGTATATTTCTTAGCTTGGTACCTTACACGTCGTCAATCATGTTGTGAGAGATGTTGAGGGAATTTCAAGGTTTGAAGATAGAGAACAATGTCTCCATACCAAGGGCTGGACGACGAGACAAAAAAAATGTGTTTGTCCATAAACAAATAAACATGGATAACATCCTCATCTGATCATGGAAAGTCAGATATTGAATCCATGAAGACTAGCAATTTATTAGATTTTGCAGAAGTGAAATCGATATCAAACTCTTGTAAAATGACATTCCATTTATTATATTTCCCCCCTATGATATGCTTGGTAAGGATGTATTGAAATGGATTGACATTGGCAACCACAGTAGTCTTGCAAAGTAATATATAGTGAAGCAAACGTTGGATTGCGTGAACGACATCCAAAACTAGCTTTTCAGCGTGAGAATAATTAAGCTCAGGACTAACTAAGTTTTGACTAAGATAATAGATGATGTGCTCACGTAGCTCATCATCCTCCTAAACAAAAACCATACCAATCGTCTCCTCGAACACAGGGATATAAAGTAAGTAATCCCTACTATAGTTACGAGGCTTCAGCAGAGGCGTCAATACCAAGGAATTCTTAAAAGAATCGAAGGAGTCTTGGGCTCGCTCATCCCAGATAACAGGGGTGTCCTTATTCAAAATACACATGAAACCCGTAGTGATATTGGCATAATTTACTATAAACCGACAAAGAAAGTTAGATTTCCCCTGTAAATGAAGTTGTCTAATAGTGCATGGGGGAGGCAATCAAAGTATTGCCTCAACCTTTAGTGGATCTACCATGATCTTGGCCTCAAAAACTAGAAATCCCAAAAGATGACCAGACTTAAGGCAAAAGATGCACTTGTGAGGGTTCAACCAGATTCTATAGTAATGGTATCTTTCAAAAACAAGTCGAAGGTGCATTGTGTGATCTACTCTCTTGCAAGAGTGAGCAGGAAGATCATCAAGGTAAGCTTCGAAAATGTGCTTGAGATCATGAAAAGAGAAATTCATGGCACACTGAAAGGTTTCTCCATCGTTTTTAAGGCCGAAAGGAATTTTTTGGTATGTGAAAGTACCCCAAGGACAAATAAATGTCATCTTGTGTTGATCCTCAGGTTTGATTTGAATTTGGTTATACCCTAAAAATCCATCCATAAAAGAAAATACTTCACTTTCTGCACACTCGTCGAGAATTTGATCGATGAAAGGTGTCGGGAAGTTGTCTTTAGGATAGGCCTTGTTCAGATCATGAAATTCCATACATACATAGATGGTTCCTTGCTTCTTATCCACAAGAACGGGGTTGGATACCCATTCATTCAAGAGAACTGGGTAGATGAAGCCAACATTAAGTAGCTTCTCCACCTATGCCTTAATAACAGGGGCCTTCCAGGGGTTGGCAGCTCTAAGACATTGTTGAACAAGTTTAGCATCCAGATAAGTTCTAATCTCATGTTTGACAATACAAGGGTCAATTCTTGGCATCTCTTCATATGACCAAGCAAATACATCTCATAATTCTTTGAATAGTTCGTTGTCGATCAGGATTTCTTCTGGCGAACAATCTACACCGATATTTATGTTTTCAACCTTGCCAGTAGTATGAGAGATATCGATCGTGACGGTAGGGGAAATACTTGCCATATTTCCTTTGGCATAAATGTCGTGCGTATCAAGTGGAACTATGATGTGGCCGACTATCTCACTCAAAGTAGATCGAAAGTCATCTTCTTCGACTCTTTCAAGATCTGGGAGAAAATAAGAGTGGTGATGCATATCATCCCAAGGTTTGTCGGAACCATTCATGGCTTCAATGATAGCTTCATCCAAAGGCAAAGTCTCATCGAGGCAATCATGTGAACAAGAAAATGAAGTGGCCCGCACGGGCCTAAGAACAATATCCTCCTCATCTGTCGGCGAGGTAACAGGATCAGGTTCGATGAAAGATTCAAGAACAACTCGATACATAATCTCCACTGCCGATAGTGGCATGTCCATTCTAGCATGAAACTAACCTTCACAAGATGAAGTTAGGGGAGGTAGGATCCATGGATCACTAAAATAGGAAGTGCGGAAAGGAATGGACCTCCCTGTCAAGACGAGCCTACTGGACATGGTGTAAACGTGGTGACTCGGTGTTGTAAAGTCGAAAGTACCCATAAGGGAAAAATACATTCCGACACCAATATTCTCAGTTGTCGGCTGAGAATTTTCGATCATAGGGATCGATGGTCCAATAGATGCATTAGGACTAGAGTATGCAAAGGATAACTGGTCGATCATCATGATCTTCCCTTCATGAGGAAAACAAAGAGTACGGAAGACAGACGATACGATGATGACCATAACATAGGTCAAATTGCGTCCTAGTAACAAGTTACAATCAAGAGGTGCATCAATTACCTCTACCTCCACCTATACCATCTTCCCACCTAACTGGACCAGAAAGGTAGGAAGAATATCATGAGGGCGGAAGGAATGACTGTCAAAAGTAGTCAACATGTTCGATGATCTAGAAAGAGTCAGAGAACCAAGAGCTTTCCAATAGATCTGGGACACCACACATGTAGCAGCTCCTTCATTAACAACTGCACATTAAATGGTATACTTTGAGTATTCCACGTGGATTTGGAATGCCACATGGTAAGGAAAGTGAGGCTTCACATTTGTGAGATCAAACTTGATAACCATTGAGCCACTGGGTTCTAGAGCTCCTAAAGCAGATAGTAAGGCATTCCTCTGTGGAGGAAACGTCTATAGTACCTCCAAAGTCGACATCGCACAAGGTGTTTGACCCGGGTCCTCAACAATAGAGTAGTTCTGGGCAGCTCTAGCATTTGGACTGTGGGTAGAGTGCCTAAGTACTCGTTTCGGAATACGAGGTGGTGACTCTGGTTTTTCAATTTGTAAATTTGTTTCCGGAGGAGGAGGAGGAGATTCTAGACCAGGAATATCTTGTGAAGAGATATAATCTCGATATCGAGTGGCTACATTAACTTTCACATCGACCATATTGATACACAAACAATCATTATCTTGCAACAGAGGGTTTTGACTCCCACCAGCTGTATTTTTGACATTTGAGTAGCTTGAGGCCATGTGTTGGTTATGCGTAAATGGATTCGTCAACACGACAGAAGGTAGAGATAATAGCCTCGTAGCTTCCACAAGATTGGGGCATAAATGCATAAGGTGATCATCTGTGCAAATCTTACAGTGAAACTTCACCTTACGTCTTTCTCGTTCTCCCTCTCCATCATTATTATTTGTCTTCTCATTATTACCATTGTCCTTGGGTTTATTACCATTTTTACCACCCTTACGATTATTACGTCCTGTCTTATTATTCTCGCCTGGTTGTTGGTTACCATTTGGGTTGGTTGACGATTGCACAGAGTGTACATCCGCCGACTGAGTGGGGTTGGAAGACACAGACAAAGTTGGCCCTCCTACAGACTGGTTTAGAGACAACTCTTTCAAATGGCTTGTCACCGAGTCTACGGACTTTACATTGGTGGTACCTACAATACCATCAGCATGAGGTCTGGGATTTTGTATAGGGTCATAAGTTGATCATGGTGCATCTGGAAGAAGGTGGTATAACATCCCAAACTAAGCATATATTAAGTCTAACTGTTGGGCTCTAAAGATCGCTTCTTCCTCAGTGGTAACCCTGGAAGTAGCAACTTCCTTCGAGATAGAAATGTTTAAATAATTAGGGAACCATTATAAAAGAAATTTTGGGGGTATGGGGGTCTTAATCAACCTCTTTCGTCTATGCCACCCCTGGATATGATCCGAGATATGAGTGATGGTGTCCTGGCTTAAAGTCGAAAGAAGTTCTAGGCCAACATCGTAACGAATTAGCAATTAGAATTGGTTAAGGAAGACCAAGACCAACTGACTAAAGGTCCCATATGCCCCCCTAGGTAGCTCAATATACCATTTCACATAAACTTCGACGAGGGTGCATTGAAATAATCTTAATCGAATAGAATCGTCATTAAGGGAATTTGATGAGCACCAAAGGTGAAAGGTAGTGAAGTGATCACCAAGATCCTCTCCATTCTTACCTTTGAACTTTGGGATGTCCAAAGGAAGTTTAGTGGGGACAGGGGGCCATGTAGGATCATGAATCATAGGGTTGTTCATCAACATAGACAAATATGGCAGATTAAGCGTGGCAAAAAAAGGGAGACAGAGTTGCAACATTTGGCCCCAAACTCCTGAGAAAGATCGTGCTTGAGGAACTGCAGCCCATCCAGGGTTCTGGTAAGAACCATGGCCCTATTTGGGATTATAAGGCCCTCCTCTGGGTTGATTCATAAAATGTTGGTTGGGAATCATTCTAGTAGGAATGTTCTGTTAAAGGTTATAAAAATTGCCCCCATCCAGATTGGATCCAGGTTGGGGGTTTCCCAAAGCGTGAAACTAACCTCCTCTAGGTGGGAATCTGGAGGATAGAGGTGGAGTCGTCATGCCAAACGTATTGGTCGGAATCGGCACTGAGGAGGTAGGGGTATAGGATGGAACTTGAGAAGAATCTTATCCTCTGGGTTGGTTGTTCCACCCAGAAGTAGGAGGATTAGACCCGAGGTTAAAAGTATGAATGCCTCCCATATTAGGAGTCATTTGAGGGATTTGAGACCCACCAAACAAAAATGGAATATAAGGAGGTGTAGTGCCCCCAAGCCCAATGCTAGCATTAGGGCCAGCAGATGGGATGGCATTCAAAAACTACGAAGTAAAGTTGGGCATACCATAGGAAAAAGGACTAGAAGCCATAGGGATGGAATGAACATTATAGCCCGATGAGTGACCAAGATACCCAAAAGGGTTCGAGGTGGTAACTTGATCATTCACTATAGGCCGAGCCATAGTAATGATAGGTGCCTCCGGCACTACAACCATTGTGGTTACAGGAGTCGAAGGGGTTCCATTAACGATAGTAGTTGTGGGAGTCGAAGGGCTCCTAGTGTTCTGAAGACTAGGTTCATTACTCATCCTTGTAGAATCACAAGTTTGAACAATGGAGGTGTGTGTACCATGCCTAATAACTCTATGCCTTTTAGAAGGCAAAGACTTGAAATCCAGTCATAACTATAACAAGTGACAAGACCGGCGGGGAGGCTGTCTGACTCCACGATGACTTAAGACTCTAAAGATAAAAAACAAATATATCCTAAGGCTGACTAGTAATCAAAGAACAAACCAAAATTCAAATGACCAATATGCATACAAACGGGGTCAAGTGGTTGAGAGTGGCCTCCCTCCCTAAAGAAGGTATGTCTTGCCCAAGAGGGGCTTGAGACTCCCTACTAAATATTAGAGGTAACATAATCAGTTATAAGGGCCCTCATGGGCTTAAAAACCAGTCGGTCAGATCCCCCCGAAGAGGTAATCCTCCATAAATGTTGTGTGTTGTTCAACCCTTATCTGACCCAAGGTACCTACATAATAACCCTTGCAAGTAACCCATGTGGCACCTAAGTCAAGAAACTAATAAACCATTGTATAACTAATGCACATGTGACTAGTCGTAAGTCAGGTCCACCGTATGGGCAGGGTAGCAAAGGACAAAACCTTGAAAGAACTACCTCTCATGGAGGCAAAGGCACTAGCAAGATCCCAAGATACGAATAGATCCCCAGAAATATCTTTGATGCTAAGAAGGTATCGGGGGGATATCCCTTCAACCAACCTCGCACGAACTTGTGATTAAATCCGGTGCGAGCAGAGCCTCCTGATATTACCAATTATACAATGGATTTCTCCACTCCCTTTCTCAGACACATATGTTGATTTAATTTCCTTGGAGAAGTTTACTCACGAAATCCTATTCCAAGGCACTAAATCCTAAGCTAGTTTGTGCACCCTAAAAAATAAAATCGTGACTAATCAATTTTAAATTATAGCGTTAATTTTAGTGGCTGTGATTACTCAAAAAGGTATGGTAGTGAAACTCATGGTGTTATGAATCTGCAAGAAAAGTAAATATGAAAATGATGCAAAGTCCTAACTTTAGCTTTCAATGAATGATATGCTTCTGAAAACCAATGCAATTTTCAATTTCAACTTTGCAATTCTGAAGTAAAAATGAAATTTTTCACTACATGCACTAAGCTAATGACAAGGACTCAAAAGACAAAAAATGCCAGGCAATGCAAAATGCCTATTTTTTTTTTATTTTCAATAATAAAAATGAAAATGAATGGACTGAAATATAACTTGATATATAACTCTACTGTGTATAGAAAGAGATAACTCAAGCAGGATACCAAGTAGAAAAACACCCAGCCGAATGTACAAGGACAATCAAAATGAAAATATGATGAGAAAGAATTTGCACAGAAATTCAACCAAAGATAGTTTTCCTGTCATCCCACAAGCACTTAACATGCACTACAGAGACCCAAGAAGGCTCAACAAACATCAAATCCATTGATTAAGGTGGTTGTCATTGATGTCAACCCTTGAAGAAAGACCCGTAGCACAAAGGTTTGGGTAATGGACCCAATAGTGTTTGATGTAAATATGACTCATTATTGTTTTGTCATGGTTGATAAGAAGTAAATATGGATGAACTCCAAAGTG
>ML786522.1:242011-252498 GCA_009831015.1 Picea engelmannii | reverse complement strand
GGCAGAATGGTGGTATAACACTTCCTTTCATACTGCAACAAAAATGACACCATTTATGGCACTTTATGGATACCACCCTCTTTCCATCACTTCTTCTCTAAAAGAAAAATCTAAGGTTCAAGCAGTGGAAGATCACATCGAGATTCAACAACAAATTCTCCAAATCTTAAAGGACACCCTAACCATGGCACATAATCGCATGAAACAATAAGCAGATCAACATCGTAGTGAAAGAATTTTTGAAGTAGGGGATTGGGTGTTTTTAAGACTACAACCATACAAACAGATGTCCCTCAAGCAATCTAAGAAAGATAATAAACTATCACCAAAGTACTATGGACCTTATAAGGTGTTGCAAAAGATTGGTACTATGGCATACAAATTGGAGCTACCTGCATCTTCACGACTACACCCAGTTTTCCATGTTTCATGCTTAAAGAAGGTTATAGGTGACAAGATCCCAGTTCAAACTATATTTCCAGAACTTGACGAGGAAGGAAAAATCATATTGGAGCCTGAAGTCATCACTGACAAAAAAATTCACCAGCTGAGGAATAGATCCATTTCAGAATATCTCATTAAATGGAGGAAACTACCGGCTGAAGATTCCACTTGGGAAGATTAGTCTTTTATGCAGAAGCATCTAGAGTTACTCAATCATTGCAGACACCACTTGTCTCAAGTGGAGGGGCATGTTAAGCCCTAATATTGGCTCATTACCCCTTAATTGGGGCATATTATATTAGTAATGTTATTTTATTTATGTTGGCTTTAGGCCATTAGTTGTAATTATACCTCCTAGTCTCCTATATATACCAAGGAGACATTTTCATTTTGAATCATATTGTACATGAACATTTAAGTGGGGTAAAAGGAGGTTGCCCCCTCGAAGAGGCTTATTATCTGAAATTATCTCTTTTTCAAGGCGTTGAGTACTTTTTCTGAGGTTTTTCTATGCTATATTGATATTTGGTTCTTAACAGTATAGGGTGCGGTAAATATTGATATAACAACTGTGTACAAACTTCCTTCCATATGAAATGAGAGACTTTGCACTCAACAATCAGGTGTTGAGTGGTTTCATCACTTCTCAAGCACAACGAGCACACAAAAGGTTTTATTCCTCCTCGTTTTCTGTAGTTCTCCCCAGTGAGAATGTGGTTTTGTAGACAGAGCCAAACAAAGAGAATGAATTTTACCAGAATCTATATTTTCCAAATAGCTCGGCACCACCAATCTGGAACCTCTTTCATATTTTGTACAACCAATGCATCATAAGCATATTTGACTGTGACATATCCCGAAGACTTGTTCCATGTCCATGTGATTGTATCCTCTTCATGCATGAGTGAAACACCACTACATATTAACATTAAAGTATATGAGTCTCATTCTGAATCCAAGTCTCCTTCTAGACCCAAATCAAAGGGGGTTAACCAATTAAGTGAACCTGAAACATTGTATGGAGAGGTGTGACAGATATTAGTAAGAGAAAAAATATTAAGTATATGCAGATGACTAATGAGACTTATAGAAATTTTAAATGAAGGGCCACTTCCAACAAAAGGGTCTAAGCCTACCAAAACTCTCGTACTAGTGCCAAAATACCAAGCTAACCACTTCTTTAAAAAAGGAACATACATCAGAATATTCCTCCAGAAAATTGAAGCTATCGGATACCTGTAATTTTCATTTCTCATCGAAAAGATGGCATCTACTCCTTTGAGGTATTTTTTGTGCATTGCTAAACTCCACAAACCTGTCTCGAACAATGCTTTGCATAAAGAATTGGTTGCTAAGGCTTGTGCAAACCAATCTAAGCTCTTTATACCCCATCCTCAAAGAGATTTAGGTTTTCCTATAAGATCCCAATTAGCAAGATGAAAACCTGAGGGTTTCCTTGCTCGCCTCCATAGAAAATTCTAAAACACTTGTCTAATTTTTTTCTTGATCACAGCTGGAACCTTTGCTAAGGTGCACCAATAAACTGGTATATTTTGAAGGACATATTTAATGAGAACTAATCTACCTCTCAGTGAGAGCCACCTAAAAGATTAGTGGCCAACTCTCTTTACTATTTTCTAGAGCAGCTAGATCCAATCAGATAATTTATAGTCATTAGGCTTAAGGAATAAGCCTAAATACTTCAAACCACATTCTAAATGGCCTATGGGAATTCCAAAAACATCTCCAAGCCTTTCAACCTTTTCAACCTCCAAATTATTATAAAGAAGGCAAGATTTATGACAATTAACTTCCATTCCAATGGCTTGGTAGAAAGAATAAATATTATTCTCTAAATATGTCCATTCTTCAATAGATTCAATGCCAATAATCAATATATCATCCATGAAAAGTAAGTGAGGGATGGCTAGTCCATTTTCTACTTTTAAACCTGAGAAAAAACCTTCTAAATTGGCCTTCTTCATCAATTTGTTAAGACTTTCCACCACCAGAAGAAATAGCAAAGGTGAAAGAGGGAAACCTTGCCTTAAGCCCATGAAGCCTTGAAGAAGTTTGTTGGTGAACCATTGACCAGAACTGCAAAATCTACACCTGATACACATCACATTATCCATTGAACCACCTCCAAAAAATCTTGAAATAGAAAATGGAATTTTTTTTAACAAGTATGTTTTGAAAAAAAATTAATACTTAATAAGAATGAATTGTTAATTTTTACTTTGTATAATTTTTCAATGACCAAATTCAAATTGATTTTGGTTTTTAATTTTTAGATTAAATTTAATAATAAATAGCACACAATCTTAAATGTAAATTTTGAATAAAAATTGGATAAGAAAAACATATTAATAAATGGGACATTTTAAATCACGGTAGTTAACTTCTTTTTTGGATTAAACTTAGATTTAAAAACCATTTTAAATCAAGTGAGATAATTTTTTTATTATTATTAAACTTAGCATAGGGTTGAAATTTTGAATAAAAAAGATATTAATTTGAATTAAATCACACCATATCACTTTAATTTTTAGTCTAAACTTAGCAAAGGGTAGAAATTTTGAATAAAAAAGACATAATTTGAACCAAGTGAGACGAAGTTTTCCCCTTCAAAATGTTTTTATTGTTTTTAAAATGATAGGAGGTGTTTTTTTTGAAAAAAAAATTCAAATTGTCTTAGAGATCGTAAAAAATATTTTTTTCTTTTTTCCAACGAAAAAAGCAGTTTCAATGCTATTCATTAGAATCAAAAGAAACTTTCTAATACAAAATGCGACATAAAGCATCATGAGCCATGATTGTTGTTGTCACAGTATCAACTTCTTGTCTTAAAACATCCCCTCCAAAGGACTTAAATAAAAAAGTCTTTTCTTCAACTATCGTTATCTAATCACATAAAAGTACAATGTTCGAAACCTAATAGAGCATAAATATTTATCAACAGAAACTTCCAACCACAGAAAAAAGACAAAACTCTAGAAAATTAGAAAATGTAGAAAGATCCAGAATTTATGACTGAATCTTCAAGGATTTCCTCGAAGGACATCCAACCTATCTGTTTATCCAGCGAAAACTTTGAAAGGGAGTCTGCCTGAGAGTTGAAAATCCTGTGAACATGGAAGGAATGTAAACAACTAAAAAAAGGTTTGAGCTCCAAAATATCTCTCTTCCAAACCTGTAATGTTAAAAAATTCAAGTTGGATTTTTCATCAAACTAGTCTATGATGATCTTTGAATCACCAACCACCATTAATTCATGAATCTGCAATCTCAAAGAGAAGTGGAGAAGACCCCATAAGCCAAGAAGTTATTCTTTTATGTTAGTACCAGGTCCAATAGATAGATGAATTTTGTAAAAATGGTCACTGCTCAATTTTATTATTATACCAACACCACAAGAACCACTCATTGCAACTCCATCGAAGAATCCTAGAGCATTTTGTCCAAAGTAGACTGTGTTCAAAATGAAATAAAAAATTTCACCTTCAACTGTATTTGGAAACTCTTTGATAGCCATGACGATCCTCAAACAATTTCCATCATCATTCTTGGCAGCATTTTCAAAGAGGATCTTGTTCCTATATTTCCAAATTCCCCAAAGAATGTAAAATGGGACCTTCCTGTGTCGAGGAGAAACAACAAACCAAGATTTCAAATTCTTTGTCAAGGGATGAGAAATCCAAAAATCATGGATTTTCAACTGTGTAGAAACTTCCTTCCATATGAAACGAGAGACTTTGCACTCAACCATCAAGTGCTTAGTGGTTTCATCACTTCTCAAGCACAACGAGCACACAAAAGGTCCTATTCCTCCTCATTTTATTTTTGTTCTCCCCAGTGAGAATGTGGTTTTGTAGACAGAGCCAAACAAAGAGAATGGATTTTACCAAAATATATATTTTCCAAATATCTCGGCACCACCAATCTGGAACCTCTTTCATATTTTGTACAACCAATGCATCATAAGTAGATTTGACTGTGACAGATCCTGAAGACTTGTTCCATGTCTATGGGATTGTATCATATTCATGCGTGAGTGAAACACCACCACATCTTAACATTAAAGTATATGAGTCCCATTCTGAAGCCAAGTCTCCTTCCAGACCCAAATCAATGGGGGTTAACTAGTCAAGTGAACCTGAAACATTGTATGTAGAGGTGTGACAGATATTAGAAAGAGAAAAAATATTAAGTGTATGCAGATGACTAATGAGACCTGTAGAGAGTTTGAATGAAGGGCCACTTCCAACAAAAGGGTCTAAGCCTACCAAAACTCTCGTACTAGGGCCAAAAGACTAAGCTAACCACTTATTTAAAAAAGGAATAGACAATAGAAGATTCCTCCAGAAAAGTGAGGCTATCGGATACCTTTAATTTTCATTTCTCAACCAAAAGATGACATATACTCCTTTGAGGTATTTTTTGTGCATTGCTAAACTCCACAAACTTGTCCTGAATAATGCTTTGCATAAAGGCTTGGTTGCTAAGGCTTGTGCGAGCCAATATAATTTCCTTATACCCCAGCCTCCAAGAGATTTAGGTTTTTCTATCAAATCCCAATTAGAAAGATGAAAACTTGAGGGTTTCCTTGCTCCTCTCCATAGAAAATTCGAAAACACTTGTCTAATTTTTTTATTGATCACAGTTGGAACCTTTGCTAAGTTGCACCAATAAATTGGGATATTTTGAAGGACATATTTGATGAGAACTAATCTTCCTCCCAGTGAGAGCCACCTAGAAGACCAATGGCCAACTCTCTTTACTATTTTATGGAGAAGCCAGATCCAATCATATACTTTATAGTCATTAGGCTTAAGGAAGCAGCCTAAATACTTCAAACAACATTCTATATGGGCTATGGGAATTCCAAAAATATCTCTAAGCCTTTCAACCTTTTTAGCCTCCAAATTATTATAGAGAAGGCAAGATTTATGACAATTAACTTCCATTACAATGGCTTGGCAGAAAGAATAAATATTATTCTTTAAATATGTCTATTCTTCAATAGATCCAATGCCAATAATCAATACATCATCCACAAAAAGTAAGTGAGTGATGGCTAGTCCATTTTCTACTTTTAAACCTGCGAAAAAACCTTCTAAATTGGCCTTCTTCATCAATTTGTTGAGACTTTCCACCACCAGAAGAAATAGAAAAGGTGAAAGAGGGAAACCTTGCCTTAAGCCCATGAAGCCTTTGAAGAAGTTTGTTGGTGAACCATTGATCAAAACTGCAAAATTTACACTTGATACACATCTCATTATCCATTCAACCACCTCCCATTTAAGGCATATTTGGATCAACAACATTCTTAAAAAACTCCAACTGATTTTATCATACGATTTCTTTAATTCCGGTTTTAGAATTATGAAGGCCATCTTCTTGGATTTTGAAGAGTGCATACACTCTTGATCAAGTACAACAACATCAGAGATAAGCATGTCCTTTAGAAAAAAAATTTGTTTATTTGAAATACATAAAGCCAATTTGTCTTTGATCCTGGAGGCTATAATCTTAGTAACAAATTTGTAGACAAAGTTACATGGAGATATTTGTCTATATTCATGAAAAGAAGACAGTTTTGAATCCTTCGAGATGAGATTCATAAATGTATAATTTAGTGAACCACTTACCTTACCGGAAATCCTTGTCTCTTCCGCTGCATTTAATAGATATTTACCCGTAATATCAAAAAGGTGGTGGAAAATCTCATGGGTCCATCCATTTGGGCCTAAGATTTTTTCCTTCAGCATCAACTCTACAATTTTCTCAACCTCTTGAAGAGTAACTTTCTTACCAACCTCATTTCTTTCTTCATATGTGAAGAATCTTAGAAGTTTAGAGAAGATGATTTAATCCCAGTCTCTTTATCTTGAATATAACCTTCTGAATCCAAGACATCCCATATAAGTCTTTCTATTCTCTACAAATTTGTGAAAACATTTTGTATTCCTATCCCAACTTTTCAACCAAACGACCTTGCTCTTGAGTCACCACGATTCTTCCTCTACTTTGAGAATCTCATCTTTTCTTTTTTCAAGTGTCATGATCTCTTCTTTTACATCATAACAAAAGTTTTGTGAGGGAAATATTTGCACGAATTATGTTAATTTATGCTCCAAATCACTATATTCAACCTGCATCTTTTTTCTTTTCTCTTTTTTTCCAAGAAATCACAACGTCTTTTAAATTTTTTAGCTTGGAAAATATCAGATTCATAGCTGAAGAATCTTACCAAGAATACATTGACATGCAAGTTTATCTTACTACAAAATTAAAATCCTTCTCCATCAACTAGGCGTGATTAAATTTTAAAGTGAAATGAAATGTATCCTTTTGTTCTTCAAACTATAGGAAAACAAGGTTATGATTTGATAGAAAGGAGTTTATGACCCAAGATCTACATATGATCAGGTTTCCCAAAAGATCTTCATTCATAAGAAAATGATCTAGTCTTTTTTAAATTCCTTCTGATCCATTGAGTCCATTCCTCCATGTTGGAAAGATCTGACTTGGGAAAATATCAACTAAACCTGCTGAAGTAAACAAAGAGGAAACAAATTTAGAGAGGGGATCTAATCTTGCTCGGTCCCCCAAATATCCCCATAAAATAGAGTTAAGATAAGGTCCCCTCCAATTATTATATTATCCTCCTTTAAGAAACAATTATTCTCCAAAAGCTGCCAAAAGGGAGCTCTGTCTTTGTATGACCCAAAGCAATTCAATAGTTTTAGAGGGTATGAAACATCTTTTATCCGACCTTCCAAAATTATACCAGAAGATATATGGAAGGCATGGAATTTTCTTTTGAAGGGCTCCATCTAGAAATCAAACCCCCCGAGAGTCTAGAAGAATCTGTCGCCACACAATTCCAAACCAGACAACATTTTAAGAAGACATTTTTGGCCTTCTGACGATCAACCATTGTTTCCTAGGGGGTTCATAGAATGTATTAACCTCTTTATGGTTAACATTTTTGGGGCACCCCCAATCCCCCACAAGTGATATTAAAGGACAATCATGGAGGAACCTCCAAATCGGGTCTTTGTGCTCTAAGAGCCCTTGGGGAAGAAGAAGGTTCCAAGTTTGGAGAAATAGGTAATGGATTGAATGACACTAAATTTCCCTCAATATCACTAAAATCCTTTCTTTTAGTATTTTTATTCAAAGGTTTTTTCCTTATTGTGATATCGGATCTATCACCCATTTATTTTGAACCCTCTATACTATTGTAAACTTGAAGAGGGGTTTTTGTAAAAGCATCTTTATAGGACACATGGATTGTAATTCTAGCTTGAAAATATGAAGGTCTTATATCACAGTTATTGTCAAGAACATGGCGAATAGAGGAATCCAATAATATATACCCAGCACCAACACTAGTACCACAGAGATCAAGTACACTAGCTATACCCCCCAAGACATATTCTTCGGGAATGGGTCTTGGAATAACAATAATTTCCGGAAAAGAAAGATCATTATTCAAAACCCTATATTGGGTTCCAACCAGAGAGTTATCTTTTGTGGAAACCCTGTTAGGGTTTGGGCACTGATGTGATATTTCTAACTCTTTATCTACCAAGGACTCATCTAAAGGAAATTTATCAAATTTATTCATTACCAATTCCCAAAAACCTCCAAATAATTCTACTATCCAATCCTCATTCTAGGAAAGAGCCTTTATATCATCTTTCGAAAGAGAACTAAAAAAGGAGGGAAAAAAGTCTTCATCTTACCAATGAAAGAGTCTTTTTCAATGGATCATGTTGAATCTAGCTCCAGATGAGTATGGTTCAAGGATTTCACTATACTGGCTTCTTTTGAATCAGTTGAGATATTCTCCTTGAGCAATATTGGACATTTAGCTTTAATGTGTCATGTTTGTCTACATAAATGACAATGAAAAGGTTCTCACCAATAATTCAGGGTTGTATATAGTCTCTATGCTATGTAATAATTTCTATATGTTCTGATAACCCCAAGTCCAAATCCATTTCTACCATAATCTAGGCCAACCTTTTGTTGTTCCATCTAAGAGACTTTTCATCAAAATAAACAAATTGACCCACAGAGTTTCCTATATCCTTAAAAATATTTTAAACCCACAACTCTATTGGAAAATCAAGCATCATCATCCATAAACATCTATTCTTTAACAAATCCAAATAGGGATTAAAACCCAGTTCCCATTTCTTTAACACTAAAATGCCTCTATCAATCATCCACCAAGTCTCAAGAAATTTTTATTATGTGTTCTTCAAACAGGAAATGGAAGATAATACAATGATTGGAAAGAAGATTGTACCAAGGGAAATAACCAACCTTCGGTTTCCAAACATCCTAAATCGAATGTTTGATCTTGTTTTTCCCCACCTTGATGTAAAAATAATTCCCCACCAATGCCTTCTTAGATAATCTCATGACCATGTCCAATGAGACATCCTTCCCCAAGATATACATGGGTCTGTCGCTACGAACCTTCAAAATTTTCTGATTTCTTTTACTTTTTCCTACCTCTCTAGTTAATTTACCCTTGTTCACAAATTCTAGAGAGCTCTTTACCTTTAGAGAGCTACAGTTAGCAAGTCTCTTTTCACCAAAGGTTTTGTAAAAACCCTCTTCCGCATCCAAATCTCCGTCTATGGAATGAGTTAAATACTTATTACTTTTTAACACATTTTTCAATAATACATCCACTCGTGTGGATGTCTGGACGGGTGATACATCTGTCATATTTCCCATGTGTAAACTTGCCCCACTTTATTAGGCATAGATCTCCTTGTTTTCCTCATCAAAGAAGAATAGCCTCTCTTTTTCCCAGAGGGCATCCTCCTCCCAATCCAAGTCTAGTAGCCCTGCCATAAAATTATTTAACTGTTTTATTAAATCACGTAGATGGTTATTTAAACTCATTTGGGTAATTGGATTAATTATATATGTTTTATTAAATCACGTAGATGGTTAATTACTCTCATTTAGGTAATTGGATTAATTATATATGGAGAATTGTTTTTAAATTATTATTAAAAAAATTATAATAGAGATAAAATTTGACTTAATTGAATAATTTTTTTTTTGGATCATAGTAATTAAGTTTAAGTTATTGATCAACATAATACATTTTGGAAGTTGAATAATTTTATGTCTAACTTACAACATTTAATTTGAAAATATTTAATTAATAAACTACGAATGAAGTATATTGGTCAAAGTCACTTAAGACATACGCTTGGTTCTAAGTGTAAATGTTCTATTTACATGAGTGCACCTTCCTGTGAAGAATAAAAATGAAAATGGGGAGATTTTTATTTTATGAGGAATTTTACAAATCAATAAAATTCTATCAATATTTGTTATTATTATCCCCTAGATGGGGTGCTTCCAAGCTCAGTGTGTGAACAAGCCATGGGGAGGCCACCTGGCTAGGAAGATAGCGACCTGGTGTCCGATCAATCTTGTCCCCCCAATTTTGTCACCACATGGATTTAAATATGCTGACGTCACCTTCCAAACCTCAGTCGAATCCAGTCTCCCACATGATTTGGAAGCTGAAGTCTTCATGGAACTGAACGCATTGATTCCTCGGTCACATCTGCTCATCCTTATAGGATTTTCTAAAGTCGAATTCAGGCACATTGATCTTCATTCACCCCCTTCCCATTTTCTCGACCAACTTTCCTTGGTTCTCCTCTTCACCAGGCCCATGCCTCTCCTCTGGTGCGACCTCCATTCGGTTCGTAGGATTCCAAGCTCGTGCCTCCCCTCTCCAATTTTGTTGATCCGCTGCGTCTTCTGTCCCAGGCCGTCGTTTTCTTTTAACATGCCTCGCCTCAGAGGCAAGGCCAAAAGGGGAGTCACCTGGTATGTGGCTAGGGGAAGGGAGTCACCCATCCATGACCCTCCTCTTGAAGCCAAAAAACTCCCTGTCTTGGCTTCTGTCACTGCACTCATCCCCGTTCAATCACTCCATGAGACCACCCCTGATATCTCCCCTCTCTCAAAACCCTATGGCTATAGGGTCAAGT
>ML786522.1:211160-228244 GCA_009831015.1 Picea engelmannii | reverse complement strand
CATGAATAGTAACACATCATATCATCTGTCAATCACATTATAATCAAATATATAAGGTCCAACATCAAAAAGGGTCCAGATCACTTGCGAGCAAGTGTCCTCAAAGAATAAGTGTCCTCAGTGCGCCAGAGCGGGATGTTACAGTTGAACTCTGTAATCCTTGTTAGAAGAGGTAGTAAAGTCAACAATAGGAAGGGCATCTCCTAACACATCAACTTATGTAATGGTGTTACTATTAGCCTTGAACAATGCCATGGGAGGTCATTGCTTATGGAAATTAGAAGTCCTAAGACCCTTGATATAAGAGACAAGCTTGGGTATGTTGCAAGGAAGGGAATCTATGAGGTTTTTTGTGAATCACTTTCAAACAATTCCTCAAAGCGAAGTATATCAATTGGTGTAGGGACTATATTTGATGGTGGTATCGAGGGAGCTTCCTCAAAGGTAGGAAATTAGACTCTATAGAGGATTTCCCAAGGGATGTGAGGTATGAAGGTTAGGGTGATGAATTGATGGTTTGAGTAGTAAAAAAGAAGAGGCCCATGTGTCAAACCATGGAAATAAAGGCTTATGTTAGTGCTTAATGAGGACACCATGATGAATTAAATCCTCCACATGCAGGAGAGAGCAATGATTGGTTGTTTCTTTTGTTAGTTAATCTCTAAGAAATCGCTTTAAATGAGTGGATTAATAAAGTTTGGGAAATAACTTGTTGGATTACATGCCTTTGTATGACATTTTATCCCACAGATGGTTGGATTTCATTTTTAGAGTCAACAAGGATTCTAAGAGAATTAAGAAAGGGAGGTAGATCTACAAAACTATGATGTTTTCCTCAAAAAGTTAGTTAAGTTGTTTGACCCTTGGGTGGAGAAGACATCATATCGACCTATTTGGGTGAAACTACCATCATTACCTTTGGAATTCTAGAATGACTCTATGTTGAAATCAATAGAAGAAAATATTGGTGTTTTCCTTGGCATTGGTGAGAGATTTAGATCTTTGGTGATGAGATATGTAGCTAGAATACTGGTAAAGATGGATTTTGGTGAAAATTTACCTAAAAATGTGATGATAAAAGAAGGTAACTAGAAACACACATAAAACCTAGATTACATAAGGATCCTATTTCATTGTGGTTATTATCATTGTTATGGTCATCTAAAGGATGAGGTTCCTATGAAGACCACCAAATATGATAGAAGGCAATCTCAAGATCATGGTCCACATTATAGGGATGTAAAGTTGAGGATGGAAGTGGGAGAAGCTTCTTTATAAGGTAAAGGTAAGGATGACAAGATGAGCTCATAAATTTAAAGGTGGAGGATGTTACTGCAACAAGGATTGGATATCACACATACTACCAAAGTGGGTATCCCATCAACATAGAATATTAGGTCATAGATGGGAATGGAAAATATTGTTATGGTGGGTGTTTCTATATTGGTATATCTAATGCCAAATTCTTTAGCTTGATATGATTTTTGAATTTACTATAAAAAATCCTCATCCTAATCTAGGGTATGGGAAAAGGAAGACAAGTTATGAGGCCACCTAGATGTTATGGTTAGGTCAATGTTGAAAACCCCCTTAAATTGTTGTTTAAAGCCTATGATGGCCCTTATGTCTATAGTTGTAACATCATATTCATGCTAATAAAGTCTCCCTCTTCCTAACCCCAATTCCCTATGTTTTTTCCTTGATAAAGAGTCAGGCCACAAGTCTTATGGCATGGCAGGTGAAAAGTTTACATACACAAAGAAAAATAAATGGAATGTAAGAGTGATAGACAATCATTCCTTTGAGCTTCCCGATATGATTTCTCTTATCCCTAGTCCGTCCAATTGTACACCTATACACCCTCTAAATCACGAGGAAGCCTCAAAGATAAGAAATAAGGAAGGTGTGGGGAGTTATTTACCCAAGTAGTCATAAGATGCTCTTACTACTAAAAAACCTCCCAAACACCAGTTGAAATCATTGAAAATTCTTAGGGAAGAAACATGATTATATGAGGTGGAAAGAGGGATTGGTTTATATTTAGGACATGTATTTACCCTCGTAAATCCAAGAAGGAAATCATTCCTAACCATGGCATAGAAACAAGTGAAGAGAGATATCTCAAGTGGGAACAAAAAACAATAAGAGGGGCCCTTAGAGTGGGATTTTGGTCCCTAGGAAGTTTAAACCATGATATATTTCTCTCTAACATTAGGGGATTGAGCTCATTCCATGAAAAAAAATCCTAGGATGGTTGGTAAAGATACATAAACCAAACATTATTCCCAATCTAAGAGATTATGGTTGAGGGAGAGAAAACAAAGGGAATTTTGTCTTCCTTTATGAAGAACTAGCACATTTTAGACTTAGATGCGAATGATAGATTTAGGTAGGTGGTGTTTGGATGGAATAATTATTTACAAGTAATGAAATCATCTTTGATTCCTGAAGATATATGGATTGACTTACAATAACATTCTCCTAAGATAGGGAACACCTATTCTTTTGTAAACATAAATGGTCCATATGTAGATATGAATTTTTTTTGGAATAACATCTTTGGTAAGGATTTTCTAAAGAAAGAAGATGTAATCATTGCAAAGAATTTGAACTTTGTCTATAGAAGAGTTGAAGTGTAGAGGGAGGTAAAAAGGATTGATAATCTTACATAATATTTCCTACATAAGAATGAAGGAGGTGGTCTTTGCAATGTGGAACCTATCAAACTTATGCCCACATGGAGAAAATTCAAAGTGGAAAAAAAAGGCATTTCTAAAAGACTTGATTGGCTTTTAATCTTTGAGGAGTTATGACTAATTAAAATAGAATTAGTTCATGGGTTGCTACTACATATGGCTCAAATCAATTACCAATTTTTATTTAGATAGAGAAAGATGATGAAAAACCAACAAGACCCTTCAAATTCAATCCTTTTTGGTTATTAGATGAATATTTGATATAGTTGGTCAAGAAAGAGTGGAAGCATTTCAAGCCTACTAATTTGGGATCTACAATGCTTTAGTTCATTGAAGGGCCTTAAAATATTTAAAAAGGTAATTATAGCATGGGTTAAGTAAAAAAAAAAAAAATTCTCAGTAGTATTTGAATATATAATATCCCACTTATATGAACAAAATAATCTCGATGTATTCTCTAAGGAATAAAATGATAAGCTAAATGAGATTGAGTGTAACAAAAGGAAAATGAAGGAATGTGAAGAATCTATATGGAGGATGAAAAGTAGAGACATGTGTTTGGCCCAAGGAGATGAAAATACAAAATTCTTCCAAAATTATGTGAGCAAAGGAAGAATATGAACACAATCGAGAAGATAGAAAGAGAATATGGAACAAGGGTCACAAGTTTCCATGAGATTGTTGATCTAGAGGCATATTATTTCAAAGTAGTGTATTGGGAACCCGACAGTGTAAACATTGTTGACATAATTAGTTTTGTGTCCCAACTTAAAGAGTTATAATTTTTGTGATACTACTCAAA
Organism: Picea engelmannii; assembly: GCA_009831015.1. NCBI lineage: Eukaryota > Viridiplantae > Streptophyta > Pinopsida > Pinales > Pinaceae > Picea > Picea engelmannii. The sequence continues at coordinate 224,746 of ML786522.1, read as the reverse complement.
ATCACTATTATGAACCCAATTTGGAAATGACATGACCACTTTGCTTCTAACGGTGATGGCCATGTTGCAATTTGGCTAATAATTAAAGGGATAATCATGCCCAAAGAATTTACTTTGAGGATTTGGAGGCCCCAACTTGAAACTCATATGACTTCCACTACACTTCTTTGAATATTTATTATGACCCAAATTTTGAAATGCTAGAGTCACTCTACTTCTATTGTCACCGGTCCATCTACAATCTAATGAATAGGTTGAGAGAAAACCTACCTCAAGAAAATCTAGAAAAATAAAATAAAATAAAAATTATTCTCCATCATCCTAAGAAAGAGCTCTAATACCACTTGTAGCAAGCTTTATTATGTAAAAGATAAAACTTTTAACTTTATAATAACAAATGTATCCACAGAACAATTAACACCCAGAATATAGAGAAAACCCTTAAGGTAGGGTAACACCATCAATTACTCCTTATGGGAGGAATCGCTCCACAATCCATGCTTGCACAATATACTAGCATATCCCCTAAAAAAGAGAATGGAATGCCTAAGTAAATCAAGGAATGCTTTGATAGTAATGTTGTTAATGAGAACCATACAAATATTGCAATTAGAATTATCTTATTTGAAAAGTGGACCACTATTTTGTTGATGACCTTCTACAGACATGTTCATTTTGAAAAACATCATATGTTTGATATTTTCTATCTACTCCACTTTGCTATGAATGAGTTGTGTGCATTGAATAAATTTACATTGAAATTTTAAAACACAAGATAAGAATGCACTAGTGGATCATTATACGCAAGTTCTTTACGTGCATATTCTATTATATAGGCCTAACCATGTTTGTTTTAAAAAGAAAAAGAAAACTAATAACACATGTTTTGATGCTACACATACACGTGAAATAATAAAGCTAACTATTATAAGCCACTTAGACTACTTACAACACAAGTAAAATGCATAACCAGATTGCCTCTTAATTTAAAAAAATTGCTTATAAAAGATGGGCATTTTGAAATCTAAAGTAAAGACATTTTAAAATCTAAAGAGTAATTCCAAAATAATAAGTAAAAGGCATAACCATATTGCCTCTTAATTTAAAAAAAAAATTCTTATAAAAGCTAGGCATTTTGAAATCTAAAGTAAAGACATTTTAAAATCTAAAGAGTAATTCCAAAATCAAAATTTAAATAAGAACTCAAAAAATGGAACGAACCAAAGGCCCTTATAGGATGTTCTCAATCTAATTTATCTAATTCAATATTCCAAAGGAAAATAAGAAAAATTGAAAAGTGTTCAATATTCCGAATAAGATTTTTGAGAAGTTCTTAAAGGTCACTTGAAACGTTTGGCTATACAGTTAATTTTGGATGGTTGTAAGCGTTGTATGCCATATGTGGTTGTGTCAATCACATTGATAATTTAAAATAATATCAATCCATATATAGTTTAATAATGCAAATTTATATTGCACTAACCCCTAAAGAGGTAAATTTCCATTGCATTGACTTTAGTCTGAAGATGGTCCTCGTTAGACATAGTCAATGTTAAATATGTGCCTAGGAATACAATCCCACATGGTTTATTTTATTTATTCTCCCAAGATAATGATAATGATAATGATATATGTGAAGAAGAAGAGATAATGGTAAATTGTTACGTAAGGGAGACAAGAGAGCCTAAGATTGAGAAGGCTTGTGAACCCAACATATGGGAATGTTAATTATATACCCATAACCCTATGAGCTCTAAAACATCAACAAAGGGATATATAACGACCTATAAACCTTGAATAAAACCATCAAAGTTTTTACCTCATAAGAATTTTTCTACAAAACCATCAAATAAAATTCAAATTCAAATAAAGAAAATAACTACTTAAAATATACCCAATTAACATAAAAAAATTATAACTTATATCATGATATAAACAACAAAATTATAAATTAAATATATAAAAAATAAATTACATTTTAAAATGTGTTTATAAAATTAGTCATATATACAATAATATTAACAACAATAAATTATACTATTTTTTAAACTAAATCATTAAAAACAAAATATATTATTATATAAATAACAATTGTAATTTTTTTTTTATAAATATACATTACAATTAAAATTATTAAAAAAAAAATTAATATGAAAATGAAATTGGATAGATGAATCCATGTGACTTTCACAACTACTTTACCGAAATGCATGGTGTGGGGAGAGTGTGGCTAAGGACTTAATAAAAATATATGTAAGGAATAGGCTTTTCATATCTCGATATTGGTATTTCATATTTAATTACAAAGTGACATGAAAAAGCAGTGGTTGTTAATATCATGTAGGCCCACTATTGTAATATTATGGAGGAATATAGTGAACGACTACGAATTTTCTCCTTGTTACTAAATCCAAATCGAGTAACTTCATCATAATAATATAATCCAAATCGAGTATCTTTGTCTTAATAATATCATAATATGAAAGATAGTATCTACTAAATTTTTTTAGCTAAGTCGGGAAAGGGTTTGGTTCTGGAAAGGGTTTGGTTCTGAAGCTAGGGTTTAGACACTGACAGCCGCAGAGGATTGTGGCCACAAGATGACGGCCCCGCAGGGGCTCCTGCATTGCCAGGGGGGTGCCAACTAGCGTCTCCTACAGCCGAGTCACGGCTAATGAAGATCCGGCAACCAAAGTGAAGAGGCCGACCTTTGAAATGCCTCCAGATATGTGCGCACAGTTGCTGGTCGAAGGGACATTCAAAGATCGGGACACGGATATGGATTCGGCTAAGGAAAACATCTCTGCAAGTGCCTCGGCCCCTTGGATCCCCGGTAAGTGCATTTCGCAAGCACCACAGGCCCCAAAATATGTCATAAACTTTCCCCGTATAGAGGAGTAGAAATAATACATGAGACATAATGCCCTGGTAGGAAAGTTTCTAGGGCTATGGCCCTCAGAACGAGATCTAGTCAAATGGATACAGTACTGGTGGAGGCCAAAAGGTCACTATGATCTCCAACTAGGATTGAAGGGTTTCTTCACGATCATCCTCCACAATCTAGAAGACAGGAACCGTATCTTTGATGGAGGGCACTATTTTTTCAACTTGGCGGGACTCTTCTTCAGATTCTGGACAGAAAAGTCCAGCCCCGAAAAGGAATACTTCACCCATGCGCCGGTCTGGATCAAGATGTATTCTCTTCCCCAGGAATTATGGTTGGAGGAGGTTCTAGCTGGCATAGGCAACACCATTGGTATTTATGTTAAGTCCTCCGAAGCAACTAAGCAGAGACACTACACATCATATGCAAGAATCTGTGTTTATCTGAACATAGCCAAGCCGCTTCCGGGTTCTATTATGCTGGAGTATCATGATGAGGACTGGGCTCAAACCATTGATTACGAACATATTCCCTTCCACTGTAGGAAATGCCACGAGCATGGACATCTCTTCAGGGAATGCCCACTCAATGTGACTCACAAGTAAGGGAATCTAGAAAATGGCAAGGACAAGGAGGGATTCATGCAACAGGCAGGGCGAAGAAGACAGGGAGGCAGAAAGCAACCGGCTCAGGTAAGTAAATATCCTTCCACCAGCAATAAGTTTGTAATTTTACAAGATAACCTAGAAGAATATTCAAACCTAGCACATAATAATCCACCGCCCTAGCATACGGCATCTCAAACTAAGAACCTAGAGGCTGAACAATCAGTGAAGAGTAAGGAGTCGGAACCTCCCCCAATGGACCCGATGAGGGATCCACCTGAGCAGCACGAGATAGAAGATGGGGATGAGGAAATGGAGGTGGAAGAACAGGACCTAGCTGGAGTGGATTTGGAACACCTTGAGCATGCCTATAGACATCAAAAACTTTATACTATACCCAGGGATCAACTCAGGAAGGTGCACAAAGTGTTCCTCAACTCCTCGGCGGGCTCCTCAGCCCGATCCAACAAAGCACTAGGAATCCAGGGTAGTCAGACAAAAAACCCAAATAAAGCTCAAAAGGACGAGAAAAAACGAGGAAGGAAATCAACAAATAAGCTCATACAGGAAATTGGAAGCTTTATGGTAAATTCAGGGCAGATTCACCTGATCTCGAATAGCTTCCAATTTCCTGTATGAGCTTATTTGTTGATTTCCTTCCTCGTTTTTTCNGACGTAGCAAGCAGAAACTGCTACGAGATCTAATCATAGCAGAAGCACCGGATGTTGTAATGTTGCAGGAAACAAAATGTACCTCAGAAGACATTAATCAACTACTCCCTTATTATTGGAAGCAAGGAGGAGTGGTCTCAATTGATGCTGCAGGAACGGCTGGAAGACTGGCTATCCTTTGGAACACCAACACTGTCCTGCTGGAAAACTTTTGCACCACCAGATGGTCTATTACAACCGATTATAGGCTCATTGGCTCTAATAAGCCAGGACATCTAACAAGCGTCTATGGACCAGCCACTCCAAGAGACAAAAAGGCCTTCCTTAGAAGCCTAAGTTACTTTTCCAGCCTCACACAATACCACAGATGGATAGTGGGGGGCGACTTTAATATCATCTGCAGCCTGGAGGAAAAAAAAGGAGGATCACGATGACTGGATCGAGACTCAAGTGACTTCAACAGTTTAATAGATGACCTCTGGCTAACTGACTTAGAGGCCAATAATGGCATTCACACCTGATACAATAGAAGAATAGGAATGCACCGGATCGCCTGCAAACTAGACCGCTTCCTTGTATCGGAGCCACTCATGATGGACGACAATGCAATGGAATCTAGTATCTTAAATCACATCAAATCGGATCACTGGCCCATACAATTATGGTTGGATGTCCCAGCCACTCCGGGAAAGAAAGCCTTTCGATTTGAACAATTTTGGTTAGATCATCCAGACTTCCAAGCAAACATTCAAGGCTGGTGGAAGGAGGCAGAAATCTCCCACGGATCTAAGATGTATAGGTTCTAGCAAAAGCTGAAGAATCTCAAACAAACGCTAAAGTTATGGAACAAGCACACTTTCGGCAACATCTTTGACTCACAAAAACAGCTTATGGAGCAAATGGAAGAGATTCAGTGTAGAATAAGAGAGCAAGGACTCATAGAGGATCTCAAAGGCTAGGAACTCAAACTGAACCAACAGATTGCAGAAAGGAAAAGACAGGAAGAGATACTGTGGAAACAAAAGTCGCGTATACAATGGCTCAAGGAAGGGGAACGCAACACTAAATTCTTCCACCGAACTACTATCCATAGAAGGCAATCCAATAAGATCACGCATCTCATCATAGAGGAGGGGGAGACTATTCACTCCCATGCTAACCTGGAAACAAATTTGGTTGAATACTTCCAAGACCTTCTCACAGAACCCATTCCAGACAGACATGAAGCAATCAATAAGATCACAAGGCACGTGCCTACCCTTATGACTTAGGAATAAAACGTAGCCCTCCTTAGACCCTTCACCATCGAGGAAGTAGACCAAGTTCTCCAAGATACCCCCAAATGCAAGGCTCCGGGCCCAGATGGCTTCACCAGCGATTTCTTCCACTATTGTTGGCCGATGATTCGAACAGAGGTCTGGGAAATCCTGGAAGACTCAAGGATCACGGGAGAGGTCCTCCAGGATTTCAATGCAACTTTCCTCACCCTTATCCCCAAAGAGGGGCAAGCGAATAGACCTAAGCAATACATGCCTATAGCCCTCTGCAACGTCATCTACAAACTCCTCACAAAAGTAATCGCCCGCAGACTCAAGCCGATCCTACCAACAATCATATCCCCAGAGAAATTAGGGTATGTTGAGGGCAGACAAATCCTAGATAGCATCATTTTGGCACATGAGGTAATTCACTCCTTGTAGAAAACAAAAACCCCAGGGATGCTTTTAAAGATGAACATATCAAAATCCTTTGATAAGCTCAGTTGGGAATATATGAAAGCAATGCTTATAGCTTTTGGCTTCGATCAAAACTGGGTTACTTGGATTTTAAATCTAACCTCCTCGGCCTTCTATTCCCTGCTCATCAATGGTGTACCCTCGAAACCCTTCTCCCCTTCAAGAGGTATTAGATAGGGAGACCCCCTGTATCCTTTCCTCTTCATCATCATGGCAGAAGGACTTAGTAGATCTATCCATGCGGCTCTGGATAACAACCTTCTAACCGGTCTTCCCTTGCATGGCATCTCCCTGCCTATCTCTCATAGCCAATTTGTGGATGACACCCTCTTGATGGGCAGCCCGACTGCTCGAGAAGCCAACTCACTCAAGGAGATTCTCCAAATCTTTTCTGATGCCTCAGGTTTGGAATGCAACAAGGATAAGTCTCAAATCTTCTTTTTCAATAGAAGCTCCCTTCCATCCAAATATCTAGGCATACCCCTGATTGACAATGCCCTCAGAAACTGCTCTTGGGAGAACCTCCTTTCGTCCTTTTCCAAGAGGCTTTCCTTCTGGACCTTTAGAGCTTTAAATCTGACCATTCGTCTCATTCTGCTCAAAGCCATCCTTCAAGCCCTCCCGATCTATGCTTTTTCTATGCTAGCATCCCCTAGATTTGTTCTCAACACCATCAGAAGTTTGCAAAGAAATTTCCTTTGGCAAGGCCTTAACAAATAAAAGAAGATCGCTTTAGTCAGCTGGGAAAAGATCTGTAGGCCTAAGGAACAGGGGGGACTGGGAATAAGAGATCCATCTATAATGAACAAAGTCCTTAGCACCAAAATCTGGTGGCGCTAACTAAAAAACCCCACAGATCTTTGGGCTAAGTTGTGGAGGAAGAAATATGCCTCTAACACAGCAGAGAATAACCTGATTTGATGGAATGGGGATAACACGGGCTCCTTAATATGGACAACGGCCAAGCAGAATAGGTAGATTGTCACGCAGCATGCTTTTTGGGAGATAGGAAATGGGGAAACGACTTTGTTCTGGCAAGATTCCTGGCAACAATGGGCAGCATTAAACGCTGAGGAGTGGTCCCATGACATTTGTTCCTAGGCTACAGGCATGGGCCTAACAAAGGTAGTGGATTACTAGCAGAACAACCCCACTGGGGACACTTGGCGTTGTTGGCACCTGGATCGGGCGTGAATTAACTTGGCTCTGCATATCGATCTAGCACCTCTTCAAGAAGCGTTGGATAAGAGGAAAATTCCTATACGAGTCGGTGAAGACATACTCAGGTGGAGATATATACCACAGGGCTCCTTCACCACACGGGAAGCCTATCAACTTAAGACTAAGACAGATCATACCACAGACACGAAGATTTGGGGGAAAATTTGGAATCTGAAGCACTGGCCGAAAATCACCCTTTTTCTTTGGCTAGTCTTACACTCAAGCATTCTCACCTGGGATAATATCCTGAAGCGGGGGTTTATTGGACCTTCTATATGTACTCTTTGTGGAGAGGCATAGGAAACCTTGAATCACCTACTCAATACTTGCCCTCACACAACACAAGTCTGGGATCCAGTAGCGATAATCATGCGCACCTCGGACCATCTCAGAGACAGTGTCATCGAAACTCTCTTCAATTGGAGGGATCAGGAATTTAGCTCTCCCTACCTCAACAGGGTTTGGCAGCTCCTACCTAGATTTGTCCTCTGGAAAATTTGGAAAGAAAGAAACAGAAGAATCTTCAGAAATAAGGCTCACCCTTGGAGTCATTGTTGGTGTCTTTGCCAACGCAACCTCATGGAAACTCTCCATCTTAGACCTTGGTTAGATGTAGACTTAGCTTGCTCTCCCTCTGAGATCCCTGTCCTTCAGCACTGGACTCCTTTTCCCCCCCCTCAGACACCCTCCTCCCCCCCTCCCACCCCCCATCCGAGTAGCCCTTCCCTTTGGTCTCCTCCCCCAAAGGAATTCCTCAAACTCAACTTTGACGGAGCATCTAAAGGCAATCTGGGAGATGCAGGTTATGGAGTGGTCTTCCGTAATCATCTTGGAAACATTTTAGCCATAGGAGCAGGCCCCCTTGGGCATTCCATGAATAATGCAGTAGAACTATGGGGCCTTATTAAAGGTTTGCAAATGGCCTCCCAGAACAATTATACAAAGCTCATCGTCGAAGGGGACTCTCAGGTCATCTTTGGCTTGCTGTGCAGAATCCTACACGAGGTCAACCCGGACAGCATCTCGCCAAGCTAGAGGCTCACACATGGCCTGCAGATCATTGTAGGACTGTTGCATTCCCAACAGGTGATCATGCCCACACATATCAGAAGGAAGGTGAACCAGATTGTGGATTAATTGGCTAATGTGGGCATTGATTGGAGAGGACCAGACCTCCGTTGGTATTTTTCCTAGAACCCAGACCATCCTATCCTCTAGCAGTGTATTCGAAAAGCTGGCTCAGTAGATGTTTCCCCGGATGGGGTGTTAGTGGTTTCCCCATGGCGATGGATGGGAGCAGACACAGTCCGATGCGACATGGAGCCACGTGACGGTCTCATGCCGCAGGCTAGTGCTGTCCCGGGAGAGTAATGGCATTTAAAGTCGTGATAATGGACGAGGTAATGGGAATTTACGCCACCCTTTGCTCCTCCGCAATTTGTTCTATGGCTTGGCTCGTCGTTTTTGTCATTTCACCCTGTATGCGGTCTGAAGGGCTCCTCCCTTCACGATGCAAACAGAACCAAGCTTGCTCAGCTGCTATCTCCATTGTTCTTCTGCAACTCTGGTTTAACCTTGTCCAGACCTGCCCACCTGTGCACATGAAAGAAAGGATTAGAGGAAGGCTGAGGAGGGGCTCCCCCTGGAAGCCCCATAGACCCCCGGTCTTGCCTTCAGTCTCGCCTTCGACCTGTTCATCCTCCCGTCCTCAATCTCTATCCTCAGCTGCCACCCCGCCACCTTCACAGTCTATGCTTCTTCGCTCCACGGCCACCCCACCACCTTCGCAGTCTTTTCTTCTACACTCCATGGACACTATCCCACGAGGGTCGACCCCAATTCTGCGATGTCCTCAGGACCTCCGGATGCAATTCACAGCGACAATGTCTTTCTCTGGACCTTCGAGTAATTTGAGTGGTGCACCACCGACATATAGTGAGTCCAAATGCACGCGCCTCCACCCCACGTCCCACCTCGACAGCGAGCACTTCATAGATCGACTGGTCATCCTGTATGACTTAGTTTTTGAGCTTAGGAAGGAGGTGGCAGACCTCAAGTATCGCCTGTAGGCTACAGAAGAAAATGTAGCGACCTTCCTTCATATCCTCTCGACTATGCACTCGGAGCTCTCCTCGGACCCGGTTGACTCTTCTCTAGGGGAGGTACCTAACACTGAGACGGGTGCAAGAAAGGATAGCATGCAGCGACCGACAGAAGCGAAGCAGGAGGAAGCGGAACGAAGAGACCCAGATGAGAACAAGGAGCGTGAGGAGAGAAAGGAAAAGCGTTGGGATGACCAACCGACCTATATCGAGGAAGAACCATGGACAGAGGACCTCCGAGCCAAGTGGATAGGTTATTTGCCAGGTGTTTAGTTCTTTAGTGCTGTGTGTCAAGTTTTATTAGGTTCATAGTTTAGATGGCAGTCAGTATGAACTTGTTTGTTTACTGAACTAGTGACCTTCTAAGACTTGTGAATTGGGGGCTGGCTGGACTGGTTTCCCCTCTGTTGGGGCAATCCAGTAACTGCAGCCAGTATTATGCTATATTTTGGCACTTTTTTCAGCTTTAGCAGGCTCTTAATATAAATTATACTTCTTATTTACAAAAAAAAATATATCATAATATGAAATATTCTCGTTGAATTAAACACCATGGCCACGTTATGCACAAGGAGAAGAGGAGTAATTTAGAAGAACATTCCGAGTTGGATTGATTGACATGTTGAAGTGGAAGATGGGTGTTGATTGCATTATGAATGGAGGTGTTCTGGTATCAAGTAGCTCATCTAGCTCTGACATGTAAAATATTAAAAAAATCGAATTTTTCTCTTCTTTTTCCTGTTTTTTGCGCACCAATTTGATTGAAATATGTGAATTTTCTGGGTTGTATGGACCCATGCATAAAATAAAGCTCGATTGAATGGTGATCTTGTATTATGAATTTTTGGAGCTAAATATACCATGGATGTGGTTTCTCATTTGATGTTAATGCATTATAATTAACTTGTGGTGTATTACAGTTGTGTGATGCATCCCTTCTGTTGGATTCGATGAGGAAGAGTATTTTTCTCGATTTTATGAGCAGAACGAAATGAACAAAGATTATTATTATTATTAACATAGAGACACAAGGAGAAATATGCTGAACAGTAAAATGCAAATTGAAAACAAGCTTTCTAGAATGGTGGTGGTTTATCTCTGAGAATAGATGTGACAGTTGCCCTCATTCGTAAGAATATGAGTACAATGAAACTTTGAAAGCATTTTTACAATAAACATGAATCCATGGCAAAACCCTAGACATCCAAAAAACCTAACCCTAGGAGATGAAGCACCAAAATCCATGTGGGCCCCGTTGGGGTAAGTTAGTACATCAACTTCTTGGGGTCGTAAATTTTTCCATATGATCTTCGTTTGGGGTGCACAATAGTTCGTTGGAAAGGTATTGCGAAAGAGATTCATTTCATAGGCTCAATCATGCCTTCAATAATCATTGAGTTTCCCAATCGTGAAAAAACATCGTTTAGGCCCTCAAAATGGCCCCAGAAGTTTTGGCCCTGAAAAACTACTAAAAATAGTAAATTGCCAAAAAAAAATTGATCCAGTTAGAATAGGTGGGTGGCCACTGATATCCTCTTGGATCAAGTATAGAGCATGTCATAGAAGCAGATAGACAAGAGCTTTGGCTTTCACAACTTCAAGTATTTGGATACCATCAAAGAAGTTGTGGAAAGGGAGTGCCCCAAGCTCTTCTTCTGCATAGATATACTTGTTCGCTCTGCCAAAGATGGCATTATATCGGTACATGGTTACATATATACTTATGTTCAGGATGTACACAATGTATATATATATATATATATATTACACTTATGTTCAAGTTATACACAATCTATACATACACACTTATGTTCAAAATTCAAGTGTTTATGACACTGGGTATATAATCTCTATTAATAAAATAATGCATGTGTGTATGTATTGATGGTGGGAAAATGAAATGTTTGATAATGAATAGTTAGGAAAACTGAAGGGTGGCTTCATTCGGGCCCTGTAGACTGAGTGAGTGTTATGGTGGATGGTGGGATTTCTCCCCATAGACCACAGTTGGTTGGCCCTACCAAGTCCTTGAACAAATCAGACCATCTTCAACATGTTGATGTAGATAGAGGTGTGAAAAGGTTTGTGCGACAATCGATGTAGCATTCGCAGATTGGGACAATTTCACATATTTTAGCAGGAGGCATTGCAAGTGTTGTCAACAAGACCTGCACTGCTCCATTGACTCGACTTACCATTCTATTTTAGGTTTTCAATTGGTTTCATGATTCATATGGAGGTTATTTTTTCGATGGACCTTGAAAATAATAGTTACCAGGTTTGGCTTTACCAGAATAAAAGCATTAAATATTTGATTTAAAATAAAAAATTACAAAAATTCCTACAACCCTACCATCTCACACTTGTTCACTTTATAAGCTAGAAACATAGGCCTATTTTCATTATATTCTCTTTTGAGAGAATTAGAGAGCCTACAATGGGGTTAATAAGGATGTCATCGAGGCTAGAAGAAGAGATGGACAGAAGAGAAGAGTAGATGTGGTGGATAATTACGTGCTTGATCACAATAATAGGATCTCCATCATTGCACAGCCTATTATCTAAATAGCTCTGAGACTTTGGGTGTCATTTGGGAGGTGTTCCACATCGACGACCTCCTTGACTTCTCAAATGGCAACCTCCTCAACTTCTCAAATAGCGACATTGGAGCCCCTATTCAGAATGATGAAGAGAACAATGCCAATTCGACGAAGGCCTTAGCTAGGTCTATGGAATGGAATTATTCTTCTTCGGTAACCCAAGTTATAGAGGATCTTCCTACCACATAGCTCTATGCTCCTGTAAGACTTCAAATTTTGAGGGAAAATTATTTTGTTTTGCGGTTTCTTTGGCTCTTTGTCTTTTCTAGGAGAGGAATTCGATCATGGTAATATTTCTCATTTTAAAATATGATTTAAAGAAACAAGTTATCCTATTGGTAGCAGTGAGCTGGTGGAGGAAGATCTCCAGGATAGTTGGGGCAAGTACTTCACATGACCGCTAGATGTGTGAGGTGACCACTGGGTCGAGTACTTTATGTGCAAATTGGAGGTATGGAGGTGGTGAGAACAACGATATGGAATGGTGGAAAACAAAGAGATAGGGACATGTGGACACATGATGTGGAAGGTGGTATTGGTTGACAAGTTTTGGGCTATTGACAGATTTCAGGAAAAAGTTTTTTTCCATGTTTTTCCCAAAATATATTCACAAATTATCATCATACCCTTATATGTAGTGACAATTTTTCCATGCTTTTTCCCAAAAAAATACTCTCAAATTTTCATTTTTACTAAAAATGATTCGCCCAAATTCTATAGAATAAAATTATTTTACCTTTAAAATAACCCAAATTTTATAGAAACTATATAAAATCCTTATAAATTTGAATTTTTTTACAAAAATATCGCCAAACATTTTATAGTTTGCATATTAAGGACTAGTAATATTCTCTAAGGTTTCTACATTTCGAGATAAATTTCCATCCTTAAAATTATCCCTGTTCGGCATAAATATCCAACATGCTCAATACAATTATATGCATGTGTACATGTACTTTCTCATGAGTATTACAAGGGGCCTTTTCCAACTACCACTCATTAATACATTTACCCCACCAAATACATAGTGAACTTAATTCAATGAGTATGGCCGCACTATATTAATTAATGAGTTCACACCAACTACTTAGTGGGTCTTATTCTAAGGGTATTATGATAATGCATTAGCTATCCTCCTTGGGTACCTCTCTAGATATTTATCTCATCCCATTCACATGTTTTATTCTAAGGGTACATTCCATCCCATTCACATGTTTTATTCTAGCCATAGTCAATTGTTACCAAGCATGAGCTTCCATCCATCCTACTAATATTCAAACATAGGGGTTAGCTTCTTCCTTGCCACCTTGATATCGACTATGGTTTCTCCTTTGGTTCGATGTTGTTGCTATACTATTCTAGTATCTCCACTAATTGGTTTTATTCTTCCATGTGCTTCTATACTAGGTGATTTTCTTATTCCATGTTAGTCCATAGTAAGTTTGCTAATGATCATGGCATTGCCTTGATGAGTGTTGTTTCTTCGGTGGTGTCAATGGTGATGGGTTATTTGTTCTTCTAACTTTGACTCTTCAACATGTGGTGACTTTGAGATTGAATCTCCATATATTCATCTTCCTTTTTATGCCCTTCCTTGAGCTTTCCTTTGGGCACTTAAATATAATTTTTTCTCTTATTAAAGCTTGGAATCTTCATCTGACGTGTATGTATGTTATGAAATTAATTTCAATGTAAGGACTTATTCATGTGCCACCTTCAACCATTGTTGTTTATTGAGAGAAACATTTTGTAATGTGATTTTTTTT
>ML786522.1:185312-201811 GCA_009831015.1 Picea engelmannii | reverse complement strand
GGGGGGGGGGTGTCCGAGTTGTATGGGGAATGTGTCGGGTAGACTTGGGATATGTTGTTTGTTTTGGTTTTTGTTTATTAATTCATTTTTTTATTATTATTTACTTTTTGTTTTATTTGTTTGTTATATGTTGTAATATATATTTTTTATTATTGTTTTATATGTTTTGTATTATGTTTCTTTTATTGTTTTAATTAATATATGCTTTTCTTATTATATTATATCTTTGGTTTTTTAATTTTTGTTTTAACTATATAGTTTAGTTTTTTGTTTTTATTTTTAAATTTTATTTAATGTTTAATTAATAAAACACTAACCTAATTACTAATTTAAACAAATAGCTTAACTATTAATTATTAATTAATTAATTAATAATTTATTTATTATTAACATATCTAATCTAACTACTAACCTAATGTTTTTATCCTAAGTTTGTTTATTGCAAATGTAGGGACAAAAATGGCGAAGGGGTGTAGAAGTGAAGGATGAGGGAATGAAGGGCACAACAAGGTGACAAAGGATCGGGTAGGGTGATGAAGGATCAAGTGGAACAGATGGAGGGGAAAATAGAATCAACCGAGCCCAACAAGCTAGATGTTTTCATCATGGGGGCAACGCCAAATAACAATTGAAGAATTGGGTTACCTATGATTATAGGACCCCAACATAGGGTCCACCTAGGGATGGTAGCTTCTTCAGGAGGTGCCAAGAACCACTAAACTCTGAACATGCAGACCGATGCTTTATTCATTGGTTGATCCCAAAATCTTATTCTGCGACATGTACCTGTTTTGATCTTTCAACTAAAACCAACTAAAAAATGAACACTGTTGAAAAAGAGATACTTGGAATGCTGAGCTTATTCACACTCTCCTCTCCTAATCTACTGTAATCACTGCTCAATTAGGTAATGGAAAAATGCCAATGAGTCCAATCCAACAGTCGATCCAATAACTTTTTTTTTTCATTGTTTTCAATAAGCATCAGAACTAGAGCCTGCAAAAGCATTAATGATTGATTTCCAATATGATCTTTACAACAGAGACCTCGACAATCCTAAAGAACCAAAGTAATGCCAGACATAGATTGGGGCTCTACAGTGAAAAATTTCTTCATATAGGTAAACATAGGATCAAGGTAGAACTGTCATGTTCCTGGATTTTTAAATTTATCCAAGTCAACAACATGATCTAGAACTATATCTATGTTGTTTCCATCCTCATGCAATATCTGATATGACTACAAATTTTCTGCTGAACTTTGAAATGAGACTCCTTCTAAAACAAACCATGAAAGAGACTGCCTAATCATGTATATATCAGCTGAAGAATCAGGTTACCTATGATTATAGGACCCCAACAGCTTCCTTCCAGAGTTTTCCCTCTGTTGATTCGACTTCCTCCCCAACTGACTTGGGCTCATCGTCGATGGTAGTTAACACAAATGTGGAATGGAAGTTGGGTGGAATATACCTTTTGACTATTTTTCTTACTCGTTCAAAGCTCCTTACAAACGGGGTTGGTTGTTCAACCTCTTCTTTTGATTCAGTCAACTCATCTGAATCATCTTCTTCGTTCCTCAGTTCAAACCACACCTTCTCTGGATTATTCTCTGTTTGAACAATTCCTTCAATCACATACTTCCTTCTGACTTCTCAGAATACCACATCTCGGTTGTAAATTTTTTTCCTTGATGCATGATCCCATATCTTATATAATTTCATTCCTTCTTTGTATCCAATGAAAATACACTTGACTTCCTTCTTGTCCATATTTCTCGTCTTTTCCTCGGGAACATGCACAAATACATCACAACCAAATAATTTGAGATGTGATACCGAAGGATTCTCACCATACCATACCTCATGTGGAGTCATTTCGACTAGCGCCCGCGAAGGAGACATATTCAATAGATATTTTGCAGTGTTGAATACCTCTTCCTATAATTCTTGTGTGTGCCCAACACCACTGAGCATGCTCCTTGCCTTTTCCATCAATGTTTTGTTCATTATCTCAACAACTCCATTTTTTTGTGGGGTATATGGTGTGGTATTTTGGTGTGCTATGCCACACTTCTTGCAGAACTGATCAAATTGTTTTGCACATAATTCACCACCATTGTCAGTTCTCAACCCCTTAATCTTCTAATCTATCTGGTTTTCTAAAAGAGATTTAAACTCTTTAAATTTCTCAAAAACCTCTAATTTCTTAATCAGGAAATATATCTATGTCTTCCTGCAAAAATCATATATGAAGGAGACATAATACAGGGATCCACCAAGTGAAGGCACTAAAATAAAACCAAACACATCACTATGAACCAACCCTAGAATCTTCTTTATCGTTGTCACTTCAAATGGGAACATCACTTGAATTTTTTTTCCATATATGCAATGTTCACAAAAGTCAACTTCTAAATTACATTAAGGGAAATCTTCGACCATACCTTTGTTATGCATATCTCAAAGTCCTTTTTCTTCAATATGTTCCATCCTCTCATGTCATAGCATGGCCAGGTCGACTTTACGATGACTTGTCAAGTAGGTTTGAATGGAATTAGCCCGATTCAAGTCAAATTCGAGTCATGATATAGGTGGATATCGGTGGCCCACCTATTCCACGGGCTCGGAAAACAATTTTCCATCTTGGCAGTTTTTTGGTGGTTTTTCGAATTCCAAACTTTAAGGCTCGTTTTGAGGCCCTAAACGACATTTTTTGGGGATTTGGGGCCCAAGTGATTGTCAATGGCACACGCTTAGACCAGTTGAAAATCGTTCTTCTTGATTAGACCTTTCCAACGGTGTATTGAGCATCCCAAATAAAGATCGTATGAAAAAGTTACACCCCCCGAAAATTGACATATCAACTACCGCCATCTGGGCTTGCAAACCTTTTTTGATTTTCATCTTCCAAGGCTAGGATTTTGGATTTTACTTGTGTTAAAAATGCCCTTAGAGCCTCATTGTAATGATCATCTTCTTGTGAATGCGAGTAGACATCACATCTCTTCTCAGAGGCAAACTGCCACCATTCTAGTGAATCTTTCACTCTGTATTTTTACAGTCTTCGTACATTTCTTTCATTAATAGAAATCATGTATTACTATATTTCTCAGTTTCTGGAAATATTTATGTGTATTTCATTATAGTATCTCTACTTTCATTTCGTTCTAAAAAGTAATATGGGTCAATTCGACTTCAGAAACAACGATGTTGTTTCATCCAGTCAAGTTGACATTCACTAAAACATTGTATAAGGTTCCAATTCGAACTCCTTTCATTAAGACCATCACACCTATGACCATATTGCACATATCCTTTTGAAATAGAGTGTGCACTCCTACATCACTAATCTTGTTGACAGATATCATGTTTCTTTTCAAACCCAAAATGTGTAGCACACCTGGAAGGGTTCTACTCCTCCCATCCTGTAGTATCAAATGAAATCTTCCTCGTCTACAAATTTTGTTTTCTGATTCGTCCCCTAAGAACACATCTCCTCCTTCATATTGTTCATATTTGAAAAACCAGTCTCTATGCAATGTCATATGATAGAATGCTCCTGATTCGATCAACCAAACATATAGATCCAACTATGTACTGGTCGATGCCAGGTACACATCACCTCCCTTATCTGGAGTCGTCTTTCTCTTAGTCGACTGATTCTTGTCAGATCCTATAATGACTTCCATTACCTTTGACTTGCAATCCCTTTTCTAATGCTCGAATTTACCTCATTTCCAACATCTTCTCATCAACTGAACATGGGATTTAGATCTACCCTTCGACTTAGAATTTCTACCAGAGAAGTTTCCTTTATCTCTGTCAACCGATCAACCTCTCACTACTAATGCATCTTTGGTTGATCCTTCCATATTCTTCCTTCTCATTTCTTATGATAGTAGAGATGCAACCATGCCTTCTAGCAATAGTATGTTTGAATTTCTCCCTATAGCCATGACTAAGCTATCTTAGGAGTCTGACAAATAACATAATAGGCTAACATATTTCTCCTCCTCAATGATTTTTATATTCACAAAATATAACTAGCTTAAAATGGTATTAAATGCATTTAAATGCTCAGTCACTGAACTTCCCTCACTCATCCTTGTAAGATACAATTTCTTTCTGAGAAACAACTTATTTACCAGGGATTTCGACTAGTACAAGCTCCCCAACTTGTCCCATATTTTCTTGGCTGAATATTCACCTAAGACATTCAACTATACTGAATCTGCAAGACAAAGTTGAATAGTACTCCTTGCGCTTCTCTTGAGTTTCTCTCATTCTTTCATTGACATACTTGTCTCCATGGTACCTGGACATATCATTTCCCATTGTTCTCGATCTACAAGGAGATATTCAATTTTAAGCTTCCAAAGCTCAAACTTCTGGCCATTGAATTTTTCGATCTCTATTCTTGAGTTTCTTTCCATTCTTTAATACAATATTTAAATATTTATAACTTACAACTCTTATTGAACCTAGGATTTAGCTAATATCCAAGGTTGTTAAACCAATATCTGATACCACATGTTTGGAAATGAAGAACACTTCCACACTAAACCTAGTAGAAGAGATGAATAAATATTTAAACAAGAAAGTAAATGACAAAGAAAACACACAGTACACATAGATTTTACTGTGGGAACCCAAGCCGGGAAAACCAACATTCCTTGAGAATTTTTCTCTCTTGTTGTCTTATTAATTCAGAATTAAACGTTGCATGCCTAACCTTGGTCCACACTTAAGACACAATCAACATCATACCTTCTTGATTTACACAAGAACAACCCTGTAGCCAATTCAGATTACATCTACATGACCAACAACCTGTATTGGCTATTCTACAATTCATTATCCTTTACATCATTACAACATGCCTTATTTATAGGATTTAAAGTAGGAAAAAACATAAAGAAAAGGTTCCCAAAGATGATTACAAATACACATAGATCATTGGCTACAAATCCCGTGAATATCGGGATTCTGTTACAGTCAACTACTAAGTCGGATTACCAGTTGACTACCAGTCGGCCTTCATTCAGTCTTTAGTCGGTTTCCACACACCCTCCTATCGACCTCTTGTCGATTTACCTCTTCGACTTATTGTTGATGTCTTTGACTTCGAATTTACTTGGTCGAACCACCTCGACCTTTGACTTGTTGTTGATTCCTTCGACTTTAGCTGTCAGTCGATCCAGCTCGACTAGAATTTCACTGCAAAGAATATAAAAACCAAACAATGTGAAGTTATACACTCATATGTTATGTTATTAAGGGAAATGGTGATCATATTTTACACCATTTTAATGGAAACATCAACCCACTAGTAGTGGGCCCATGCGTATAGTCATGAGAAATACCCCATTTTCACACAAAAGATGGATCATGATAAATGTTAAAAGATTCAGTCTCTGAACTATTTCACCCAAATTCATATGCTTTATACTTAAAAATGACAATTATAAAAATGGTACATTCTCTATTGCCTATGAAATTAAAATATAATACCTAAAAATCACAATCACGAGGAGATGTGGGACATAGAGGGGCATGATTTTTGCAATCTTGTACATGAGGTATTTTCCATAGGGTGTCTTTCAGAATATTCAATCAAGGATTAATCAAGCTTATTCCAAAGAATACATTGAGATATTTTATTGGTGGGTGGCAGATGATAACTTTATTAAGAATTTCTTATAAAATTATGGCCAAGGATTTAGCCAGGAGAGTTCGATAAGTGGCTTGGAAAATTTTCCACTGGGAGTAGACAAGTTTTGTATATGGATGGTTTATTTTGGATACAGTATTATCAACTTGGGAGGCCATGGAGTGGGCCAGGGAGTCTGGTCAACAAGTACTCTTCTTGAAAATAGATTTCAACAAAGCATGTGATCGTATTGATTATACTTTTATCACTAATATGTTGACTTGCCTTGGGTTTGTTTTTTTCGTATGATTAACACTTTTTTTAAATGTGCCTCTTTTGTTTGATTGAATAATGTATTGTCCCCCTTGCATCCATATCCATAGTTCTATCAGGAAAAGGTGTCCTTTGGCCCTTTATCTCTATGTTTTGACATCTAACGCTCTTGGATATTTATTGGAGGTAGATCATCTTCAGGGTCAGATCATAGTTATTTCCATCCCCAAGGGGTAGGGGATGATTAACAATCATTTTGTGGATGAATCTCTTTTTTTAGTCTCTACTGATAAGGAGTCTGTCTTAGCTTTCAGGGATTGTATTATAGTGTTTTGTGAGGCTTTAGGGGAAACTATTAGAGATCACAAGATAGACTACTAGTTACTTGGTCTTGAGGATAGACATATGTAGTTTCCAGGTGCTTATAGGTTTTTCAAGCCATGGGTTATCATGCAGTATCTTGGTATACCATTTGGGATAAATATTCTACAGGTTGCAATGTGGGATTGGTGCTTCAAAAGATTGTAGCAGAAGTTACTTTTTTGTCAATGCAAGGATCCTCCTTTTGCTACTAATTTGATGGTGGGGAGAAAGATTCTTCAGGCCTCCCACATTTACTATGTGTCTTTATGGCTTCCAAGCAAGCTACAATTTCACCGATTGGAACATATTTTTCTCTTTTGTATCATTCCCAAGGATGAGGGGATCCTTGGCCTGATTGATGTGGAGACCCAAGGCATTATTTTGGCTGCTAAATGGGTAGTTAAACGTTTGGAGTGATCATTTTCTTGACAAGTTTTAATGTTGTAGGGATTGATTTCATCCCAGGATTTTGGCAGAGTAAAGGACCAATTTGATTTATGCGAGACCATATTTGCTCCTCATAATTTCCATATTTTAGGATCCTTCATCTGCAAGAGTATTTGGATATCTTGGAGGAGGGTAGCAAGATTGGTTCATTGGAAGTGGTCAAGAGGTAGATTGAGTTGGGATTTGTCCAGGAGGCCAATTTAGAGTTTGAGGCAGGAGGGTACTTACATATCTGACCTCCATCATTTTTAGGAAATGAGGCTTAGAAAAAAAAATATTTTCTTATGGAGATATCTTTTTGATTCCAATACTCATTCTTGTAAGACTTGGCATTTCATACCTAGGGAGTTTTCATTGTCTTCTATGAATTGGCCTACCTGGATGGATATTATTAGGATCATACCCCATGAGGATAATTTTAAGAAGAATATTGATATGATCGGGCCCTATTGGTGAGATTGGGAGTGGATTTTTGGACATCCATTGAACCAATATGATTCTCATAATCTCTACTCCATTTTGCATCAATGGCATGAGTTAGGTCCCATTTTCAATGCCAGGTGGATTTCTTCGGATGTAGAAAGCCATTGGATTCAAAGGTTGCATTGTCTCTGGTCGATTCAAGATTCTTATAAGCTCCAAGTTTTTGCTTGGTTGGTGATATACTAACGTATCCCCTGTAAAGCTAGGCTTTTCAAAAGTGGTCTTTCTAATGGCTTTTGCCCCTCTCGCTTGAAGTCCAAATTAGTGAAGCATATTTTATGGGATTGTGCCTTTGCGAGATCTTGTTGGGCCCAGGTTCAATCTCAATTGGAAAACATTCTTCCAGGGCATTTGGATTGGCAGTCAGTTTTGTTTGGTGATTCTGTATCTGTGATATGAGATTCCTTGGTTGGTATTTGGCACTGTTTGAGATTCTTTGCCTTATATATCCTTTGGAATATTCATTGCAAGTTTGTTTTTGATAATGAGTTTAGTTCTAAGTCAAGGTTTTGGAAATTATGGGGAGATGAGGTACTTACGCAACTCCTTGCAAAAGGGACATTACTGATTAGAAATTCCAAATTGTTAGATTCATCCACTTATTCTGATTTTAGTTGTTTTAATATCTCTCCCCAAGAGGATATGCTTTTAATTTTTAATTGTATATATCCTTCTTCTTTTTTCATGTATTTTCAACTACTAATATAAATCATTTTTTTGCATATATAAAAAGTATCTTTTACAAAAAAAAAATCAAAATCATTTTAAACAAGGATAAGTTGCATAGCAGCTAGTCCCTACCTTAAATCAAACATTAATAAATAGGTTAAGTTCTTGCCATAGCTTAAACATTAATAGATAGGTTAAATATTAATAGCAAGAACTACATTTTATATTACCTAATTGATTTTATGGATGCCTTTTTATACTTTACGACATTTCATGCATAAATCTATGAAAAATTGATGTTAGTGTTTTAATATTAAAATTTGGATAAATCTATGAAAAAAATGATGTTAGGGTTTTAATTTAGCATTTTTTTGAAGAGATGATTAAAAATTAAAAAATAAAATCAATTATAAATTATAAATTATTCACTTAAAAATATTAAATGATAAAGTTAAAAACATTATGCATGATAAAGAGTAATTTTAACGTAAAAAAAAATATTATGTCAAACACTTAATTTTAACATAAAAAAACACTTATTATGTCAAACACTTTTCTATTACTAAAAGATGCTTAAAATAATATTTTTTTAAATTATTAATGGATAAATAGTCATTATTATTTAATGAATGCACTTTACTTATGTCATTAGGAAAAACAGAATTGATTATTTATATATCATTTTAAATAAATAATCATTATTATTTAATGAATTCACTTACTTATGTCATTAGGAAAGACATAATTGATTATTTATATATCATTTTATTATATCTTAGTGGGAGGAACTATTTTAATGCAATAAAGAGGTATCACAATTTACAACTTTAAACACGAAAATCTCTCTATGTGAATGTTCATTAATAATTTTGATTTTAAACGACTCTATGTGAATGTTCATTTATTAATAATTAAGTAAAATTTTGTAAATCATGGTTTTTGTATGGGGAATGATGCTAATTTCTAACAGTGCACTATCATGTGTGTTATCTAGGGTAATTTGAATTGCATGCAAACATGTTCACACAAAAGAACTAAAAGAACGAATTGCATGCAAACATGTTCACACAAAAGAACTAAAAGAACGATATTATAAAAAGTCTGGAAAGAACATCGAGAGCACAATTTACAGAGAACTTTCAGAGAGAACAATTTTATAGTGAGAAACTTGTTGTTATTCAAGGCTCAAGTTGTCTGTGATCATGAATAACCAATTATGTAAAATAAGTTCATGTAATTAAACCATAAGCAAACATTCTTTTATATTTAATTGTTATGATGTTTTATTTATGCTCTACATGACTTTTTCATATTTTTCTTAATAGAAAAGATTTGATTAACACTAATAGTGTTGGATTCAGTTCTATTGATTCAGTTCTATGTATTGCAGATGTTAGACAAGGGACATAAGGGCATTAAAGAAATGTGAGATATCAGTTCTATTTATTGTAGATGTTAGACAAAGGACAAAAGGGCACTAGAGAAACATGAGATACCATGTCGAGATCCGATCCCAACTGTCTTTGGATTTATAATGGCTGGTTGGGGATTTAGATAACGAATAACAAAAGTTTATTGAGTGAAAACATTGAGAATCATTTTTTAATTATTATTTTTTAAACTTGCAACTAATTAGATGCCAGGGACATAAGATAGCATTAATTTTATCCATTAATTCTCACAATCTAAAGAAGTTTGTCTACTACCAAGAAATTTAATGAACTAAAGAGTGGATTTTGCATATACATCTTCCATTTCAGGTGAAAGGAAAGCCTAGAAAAAGCCTGGTTTCTATGACCATTTTATCAAAACAAAAAAAACAACAATTGTATTTTCAGCACACGAGAGCACATCACAACATGTCCAAGCAAGTGAAGGTAAAATGACTAGTAAGTACCCTCTCACATTATCTGCAACAGTCAACAACATTACTGTGCTAAGGAATGGCATAGTTAGCTTGCACAATGTATTCAAAAACAACATTAGTGTGGCAAGGAAGGACATAGACTATATTGTAATAATTTATTTAGTTACTAGATAATCCATTTTGTATCTATATAATGCAAAATCATAAAAATGAACCAAATTGTGAAAAACCTAGAAATATTTCTTGATAGTCTATATTGTGTATGCAGTGACAAGAGCATGTAAAATCGATTTTCTATCTATATAATGAAAAATCATAAAAATGAACTGAGTTGTGGATAACTTAGCAATATTCCTTGATAGTCTATATTTTGTATGCAGTATTCTAAAAAGAACATGTAAACAATTTATTTAGTTACTGCAAAATCCATTTTGTATCGATATAATGCAAAATCATAAAAATGAATTGAACTCTCCAGATGAGCTGCCATCCCAAGGATGTAGTTTTTAGGAGGGAAGAGATTCTGAACTGGTGGAGGCCCCTTCTTGTTTGCAAAGCCTGTTGGAGGCGTTAGAGGCTGCTTCTTGTTTATTATCTTGTTGCTTTCAACATCTAAGATATAGAGACCCTGAGTGGACACAAATATCTTACCAGGTGGAAGATGCATGCAGAAAACGTGTAGAGCCGGGTTTTCCTACCAGGTAGTCATGAATTTTAAAATGAATTATTCCCTCAAAAGAGCATGTAAATAATTTATTTAGTTAGTGTAAAATCTATTTTGTATCTATAGAATGCAAAATCATAAAAATGAATTGAACTGTGGAAAACCTAGCAATCTTCCTTAATAGTCTATATTGTGTATTAATTAGTTACTACAAAATACAAAATATTTTGTATCTATATAATGCAAAATCAAAATTATAAAAATGCACTGAACTGTGTAATTGTGTGCTCCAGATGGGCTGCCATCCCAAGGATGTATTTCTTAGGAGGGAAGAGACTCTGAATCGGTGGAGGCCCCTTCTTGTTTGCAAAGCCTTCTTGTTTACTATATCGTTGCTTTCAGCACCTAAGATATAGAGAGCCTATCAGATATGTGAGTACACAAATATCTTACCAAGTAGAAGATGCATGTAGAAAATGTGGAGGGTCGGGTTTTCCTATTAGATACGTGGCTGCTTAATTAGGTTACATCACCATTTTTCAACGAATGAAAAATTAAAAAGATATATTTAGAAAATTCCAAATATTATTTTGGTTATTAAAAAAAACCATTTTAATAAAGATTTAAAAAAAACTTAAGAAAAGCAACCCGAAGTACAAAAGATTAATGAAATATGACTCTGAACCAAAGCCATAGTCCGTTTGGCAGGGAAAAGGGACTAAAAACAACCCGAAGTACAAAAAGATTAATGAAATATGACTCTGACCCAAAGCTATAGTCCCTTTGGCGGGGAAAAGGGACTAATAGTCCCTTTGGCAGGGACTAATAATGTGGGACAAGACAATTATTTTAGAAAAAACTTTCGTGTAAATGGTGGAAATTTTGAATAAAAAATTATATTAAATGTAGTGGAATGAAAATTTTCCTTTCTTCACAATGTTTTGCTCATCTTAGTTTTTCTATTTTAGAAAAAACCTTCGTATAAATGGTGGAAAATTTGAATAAACATTTGGATTAAATGTAGTGGAATGAAAATTCCCCCCTTCTTCACAATGTTTTGTTCATCTGAATTTTTTTTAACGTATTTTTTAAATCAAATTAAGAAAAAGTTGTTATATATTATTTAACCATTTTATCAAATTTCTTAAATGGTTATTTAATGAAGAGTAATTGGGTTAATTATATTTAATAAAAAAAATCATTGTTATGCAGATAGAAGAATTTAATATGACGAAGTTTGATTTAATTAAATGATCAACTTTTTTTATCACTGTAATTAAGTTATTGATCAATATGAAACGAAGTTGTTAATATTATTTAATCATTTTATCAAGTTTCTTAAATGGTAATTAAGTTCTTGATCAATACAAACGAAGTTGTTATATATTATTTAACCATTTTATCAAGTTTCTTAAATGGTTATTTAATGAAGGGTAATTGGGTTGGTTATATTTAATAAAAAAAAAGAGTGTTATGCAAAAAAATATTAAATAGAAGAATTTAGTATGATGAAGTTTGATTTAATTAAATGATAAACTTATTTTATCACTCTAATTAAGTTATTGATCAATATGAAACATTTTAAGGTAGAATAATTTTATGGTTAGCTTACAAGATTCAATTTGGAAACCTTTAACTAAGAAATTATAAATGGGGTGTATCTATTATGTCAAAGTCATCTTATACTTCCACTTGGTTTCAATTGCAAATGTCTATTTATAGATAATAACAATGTCCTTACTTTACAAACCAACCAGACCCATTAACATTTATTGTTGTTGTTGTTTTGGATGTTTAATTGAAATCTAAATGAATTATTTGATAACATATTTAAAAAAGTTGCTAATTTTTTTTCCTTTAAATACATTTTTTCTAGATGTTACTAAGGACTTTTCTAATGATGTCCATATTGATTTTACTAATGATTTTTTTTTATTGATTCTCATATAGATGCTTATATAAACATCATAACATCCTTGCATGCACTATTGTGATATAACTTTGGACTTATATTTCAACTCAAAAATGTCCAAAACAAAGGCCATTGGTTACAAAAGAAAGGACTTCGATGAAGTGTTGAGGAAAAGATACTTAGACAATTTTTAAGTGATAAATAATAAAAAATATTGTATTCTAAACTTAATTTTTACATTTATTTTTAGTATTTACTAACTTGAGACAAGGGACTATCAACAAGGGTATTGTGAATTGGTGAAAGTCATGGATTTTTTAACTGGAGACTAGTGTTCAAATCCAAAGTGGGTTGTAGAATGCATCTTTCTTATCTTTATGTAAGCATTCCAAACCTGCAAAAAAAAATGTAAAATAAATATATAATTATCTAATCATTCATTTGGATGTAAGCATTCCAAGCCTGCAAAAGCATGTAAAATAAACATATAATTATCTAATCATTCATTTCATTTTTCATTGTAAGGACTTTCTTGTCATATGAATAGCATTGGTTCCAGCTCAATACACTAACAAAGGTTTTGATTTGAGTTTTAAATAATGTTTATAGCATAGTAAATACATTGAACTAATAGGGTGTGTTTCCACCCGCATGTCCACATGATTAAAAATTTACATTTTGTGTATCTCATTTAATTTTTTCCATGACAAAGTCCATATGTAATTTTTCCATGTAGGAAAGTGGATAATTAGAAAATGTGTTTGATTGCATTAAAACAACTCTTGTGGATTCTTATTTTTCCACAAGTGGATTGAATTAACATGAACCAAATTCTATATAGAATGAATAACTTGGCACAATTTTCTTCGTCTGCTAGCATTGTACAGCTTCCCAACTTCAATGAGCTCTTCTTCGGCTTCACTTTCAAAAGCACATTCTCTCCCACTTTAAATTATCTATGTTTCCTATTATTATCTGCACAAATCTTCTATCTATCTTGTGTTGCTTTCAAATTCTACTTAATTTTAACCATCTAATCTTCCATATCTTTGAGCAATTATGTCCCAAGTACCACTCTATCTGTTGGGTTTTCCCAACTCACTGGAGTATTTCATTTTCTACCATACAAAGCTTCAAATGGACTCATCTTCAATGAAGTTTGATACCCATTATTATAGGAAATCTCAACCAAATTCAAGTAATATTCCCACTTAGATGGCTTATCCATCACATACATTCTCAACATGTCTTCAATCACTTGGTTGGCTCTCTATATCTTCCTATCTNTTTTAAGGTAGAATAATTTTATGGTTAGCTTACAAGATTCAATTTGGAAACCTTTAACTAAGAAATTATAAATGGGGTGTATCTATTATGTCAAAGTCATCTTATACTTCCACTTGGTTTCAATTGCAAATGTCTATTTATAGATAATAACAATGTCCTTACTTTACAAACCAACCAGACCCATTAACATTTATTGTTGTTGTTGTTTTGGATGTTTAATTGAAATCTAAATGAATTATTTGATAACATATTTAAAAAAGTTGCTAATTTTTTTTCCTTTAAATACATTTTTTCTAGATGTTACTAAGGACTTTTCTAATGATGTCCATATTGATTTTACTAATGATTTTTTTTTATTGATTCTCATATAGATGCTTATATAAACATCATAACATCCTTGCATGCACTATTGTGATATAACTTTGGACTTATATTTCAACTCAAAAATGTCCAAAACAAAGGCCATTGGTTACAAAAGAAAGGACTTCGATGAAGTGTTGAGGAAAAGATACTTAGACAATTTTTAAGTGATAAATAATAAAAAATATTGTATTCTAAACTTAATTTTTACATTTATTTTTAGTATTTACTAACTTGAGACAAGGGACTATCAACAAGGGTATTGTGAATTGGTGAAAGTCATGGATTTTTTAACTGGAGACTAGTGTTCAAATCCAAAGTGGGTTGTAGAATGCATCTTTCTTATCTTTATGTAAGCATTCCAAACCTGCAAAAAAAAATGTAAAATAAATATATAATTATCTAATCATTCATTTGGATGTAAGCATTCCAAGCCTGCAAAAGCATGTAAAATAAACATATAATTATCTAATCATTCATTTCATTTTTCATTGTAAGGACTTTCTTGTCATATGAATAGCATTGGTTCCAGCTCAATACACTAACAAAGGTTTTGATTTGAGTTTTAAATAATGTTTATAGCATAGTAAATACATTGAACTAATAGGGTGTGTTTCCACCCGCATGTCCACATGATTAAAAATTTACATTTTGTGTATCTCATTTAATTTTTTCCATGACAAAGTCCATATGTAATTTTTCCATGTAGGAAAGTGGATAATTAGAAAATGTGTTTGATTGCATTAAAACAACTCTTGTGGATTCTTATTTTTCCACAAGTGGATTGAATTAACATGAACCAAATTCTATATAGAATGAATAACTTGGCACAATTTTCTTCGTCTGCTAGCATTGTACAGCTTCCCAACTTCAATGAGCTCTTCTTCGGCTTCACTTTCAAAAGCACATTCTCTCCCACTTTAAATTATCTATGTTTCCTATTATTATCTGCACAAATCTTCTATCTATCTTGTGTTGCTTTCAAATTCTACTTAATTTTAACCATCTAATCTTCCATATCTTTGAGCAATTATGTCCCAAGTACCACTCTATCTGTTGGGTTTTCCCAACTCACTGGAGTATTTCATTTTCTACCATACAAAGCTTCAAATGGACTCATCTTCAATGAAGTTTGATACCCATTATTATAGGAAATCTCAACCAAATTCAAGTAATATTCCCACTTAGATGGCTTATCCATCACATACATTCTCAACATGTCTTCAATCACTTGGTTGGCTCTCTATATCTTCCTATCTAATTGTGGATGGTATGTTGTGATAAAATTCAAATTTGTATCAAATCCTTTAAATAATCCCCTCCATAATCTTGAATTAAACTTTGTATCTCTGTCTGAAACAACTTCCTTAGGTATTCTATGCAACCTAGCGATTTCCTTCATTAAAATCTATGTAATATTAGTTGTTGTATGAGTCATTTTTACGGTAACAAAATGATCATCCTTTGTCAATTTATCCACCACTACCATTATTGAATCATGTTTCCTTGTTGTCTTGGGAAATTTAGTAATAAAATCAATGGTTACCACTTCCAATTTCCGCTTTGGAATTGGCAATGGCTATAGCAAACCTGCTAAGTGTCTATTCTCATCTTTCACTCTTTGAAATTCCATACATTTGGTAGTCTAATTAGAAACATCCTTCTAAATCATTCCTAGCCAAAAGTATTGGCTTCTTATTGTTGCAATTGTTTTCTGGTAATCGAGATGTTGGGCATATGGAACATTATGCATTTATTTTAATACCAAATTCCTAAGTTCTTCGGAACTAGGAACACAAATTTTGTTTTTATGCATAAGTAATCCATCTTCTTTCATATTATATTCTTTAAATTTCTATTCTATATTTTCCTTCTATAAGCTTTCTTTTATCTATAGGTAATGTTGGTATGTAACAATGACATCTAAAATTATTCTCTTTAAATATGAACTATGCTTACTAATGGTTGTAGCATGAATGAGATGTACTCTTCTGTTGAGTGCATCAAATAATTTATTTTCTTTTCCTTTGATATTCTTGATGTCAAAGTCATACTCACTTAAAAATTCCAGCCATCTTGTTTTCCTGACATTTAAATTTGTTTGCTCAAAAAGATATTTCATACCACTATGGTATGTCCTTAATTCAAATTTCTTTCCCATAAGAAAATGCCTCCACATGTTAAATGCATGAACTATGGAAGCAAGCTCCAAACCATGTGTGGCATAATTCCTCTCATGTTCTTTAATTTTTTTGTACTCGTAACTAATGACATGTCCATTCTGAGTGAGGACTCCATAAATTGCTTCTTTGCATGTGATGCAAACCCCCTTCTCTCCTAAGGGCTACGCGACCTCCCAGTCAGGATCTTTGATTCTGGAGTCGTGCAAGATACCAGATATATAAAATATGCAGAACAGAAACGAAATGCTAGAAATAACAGAATAACAGTGAAATATCCAGCATAATCTTCACAATACACAGAAATGATATACGAAATAGCAACAGAAATAGCACTTGAACA
>ML786522.1:132654-179938 GCA_009831015.1 Picea engelmannii | reverse complement strand
AGATCCTTCTAGAAGCGGAAGCTTCTATTAGGTCTTCTTACATCCGCCTTATTCTATTTTATTGAAAGGTCTTATTAATATTGACCTTTATTACATCCGAATACATTAATCTACCTATGTGCGGGTTAGGACCTTAACAAGTCGAAGGACTCTCAGAAACTTTGTTGATCTCATTCTATATTAAACACAGGTCCTCTCGACCCCCTGCGCATGCTTCACGATACCCACGACCTTCCCTTTCACATTTTGTGAAATCATAGAATTGGCATTAGCACCTTTTCTCTCGGCCCCTCCTCAGATGTGACCTTGGGCGATGACCTCACACCTACGCGCGATTTTGGGCGCACTCAGGAGTGGTTTGGGTCAAATGCTTTTTGCCCCGATATTCACCCTGAGCCTCCACGTGTCTTTCCTCTAAAACCGTGGTCTCAATCCTGGCCTACCCTCAATCTCATAAAGTTCAATAACTTTCTATCCCCGAAATGCAAGATGACTGTCGATCTCACGATCTTGATGGTGGTTTCGAATGGACGAACGAGATATATTTCTCAGGATTAACAGTTTAGATATCCTTCTCCCAAATTGACGACTATGGCCGATTTGAAATTCCAGACTTCAGAATACTCAAATCTCAAACTTTGCTCCCCTCAAAATACACAGAATCCTGCCACATGACCACTTCAATCGAATAGTGGGGATTTACATTGAACGATCCGATGATCATCATATTCTTCAGTCCTTTGACTAGAATCCACAAATTTTCACCACCTGTCCTCTTAATCAAACGACTGAGGTTCACTTCGGCTCTCTGACTCTTCGCACTTTTGGAATTTCAAGTTTCAAACCTTGATGGGTTCTCTCTCCTATGTGTGTGAAGCATTAAATCTCGTGCACCTTGTCCTGATCAGATGACTGTTGATCCTTTGCGCTGTGATCCAATGGCCACTTTTGCTCCCCCTCCTGAGCTTCTAATTTCTTCCGACTTAGAAGGTTTTCTAAGTCTTCAAAGATCTCTACCTTTGAACCTCCTGCGAGTCCACTTCTCAGACCTAGACTACACTTCTGAAAATTTTTATCCCTCCTAAGCTTGGTCTTTATGAAGATTTCGACTTCCTTCTCACTCCTTGCATTTCAGGGATTTCGATAACTCAGATCCAAAGGATTTATCGAAAATGAATTCTTCTTGCCCTCCTGGCGTTCTCCTTTTCTGGTTCTTTGACTTCTTACAAAGTCACTTCAACACTTAGCTAAATCTCAGATATGTGCGCTCCTTGCAACATATTCTTACACAAGTTTTGAATTCTTGCGGATGACTATGCACTCCTTGCAGCAACCACTTTGCACTTCTTGCAAAGGGAATGTTTCGTGCTATCTCTTTTGAGCTTCAAAATCAAAGCAGATTCCTCCAATGCACTCCTTGCACTCTTTGTGCACACCTTGCACTCACTCAACAGAACATAAACAATTGAAACTTACACTAACATTCACAGTTTCATCTAATCATAACCAAATTCATTCATTCTTGAAAACACAATAATAAAGTATTGCAAACAGTAACAATACTATGCATTTGGATCAAATTTTCCTCTGTCATATTCATTCAAAAGTAAATGGCTACAACTAATATCAAAACAATAACTTAAAAACTCAGAAAATTCCTACTAACTTGCAACAACCTCATTTGGGCATACAAAACCTCTATTTATCTCTAAGGGTCCTTAGGGTTCCCCCCAGCTACTCGTCTACTCTAAAAAAGAAAACCTAAATGCTACCTAAGTTCAGTTACATTCAAGGCTCGAAGTGAAACTCCCTGATCGCTCATGATCATTCCACCTCCAAGCATTTGATCTTCTTCTGTTCTTCATCATCTCCCTGAAAGACTCGTAGTAACTCCCAATGTTTGAGATTCTGAAATGATTCCCGAACGTTGAGTTTTCCTTCAACATGTGCTCACTGACGATTCTCTTACATCAATATGCATCTGTACATACCACAAAATTCTCATTTAGGTCAACAATCTTCAAAATAGGTGCACTAGTAAGTAACTCTTTCAACAAATTAATTTTTTCTTCACACTCTGATGTCCACTCAAACATAATTCCCTTATTTTGTAAGGAAGTGATGGGATGAGAAATTTTAAAGAATCTTGCTATAAATATCCTATAGTATCCAGCTAATCCCATGAAAGATATAGCTTCTGAAACATTCCTTGGTGCTAACCATCCTCTAATGGCTTAGTTATTCTCTGTATCTACTACTATGACTTTTGATGAAATAATGTGCTCCAAATAATAGATCTTCTATTGGTAAATAGAACATTTTCTTAGCTTGGCATACGACTAATGTTCCCTTAGAACTTTCAGCACCAATCTCAAGTGATGCTCATGCTCTTTCTCTAACTTAGAATAAATAAGTATGTCATCCAAGAGCACAGTGACAGAATTATCTAAATAATTTATTGGTGTTTTCCATCCTCTAATGGATTCAATATTCTCTATATCTACTATTATACCTTCCTCTGAAATAATGTGCCCCAAATAATGGATTTGCTCTTGGTAAAAAGAACACTTTCTTAGCTTGGCATAAAAGTGATGTTTCCTTAGAAATTGTAGCACCAACCTCAAGTGATGCTCATGCTCTTCCTCTAACTTAGAATAAATAAGTATTTCATCTAAAAACACAATGAAAAATGTATCTAAACAATTTATGAATATGTCATTCATTAAGCACATAAAGGCAACTTGTGCATTGGTTAGTCCAAATGGAACCACTACAAATTCATAATGCTCATACCTGGTTCTAAAAGCTATCTTATTGATGTTTTGTTCCTTGATTCTCACCTGGTGATATCTTGATCTCAAGTCTATCTATGAAAATATTGTTGCTCCTCTCAGTTGATCAAAGAGGTCATAAATTCTAGGTAGAGGGTATTTGTTCTTCATGGTGGATTTATTCAGTCATCTAAAGTCAATACACAACCTCAATGTTTTATCCTTCTTTTTAACAAAGATTATTGGTGCTCCCCAAGGTGAAACACTTGGGCATATGTACCCTTTCATCAATAGTTCTTCTAGCTGCATTTGTAATTCTTTTAATTCTGGGGTGCTCATTCTATAATGAATTTTTGACACTAGGGAAGCTCCTAGTACTAAATCAATAGAGAAATTTATATCTCTCTTTGGTGGTAATCCTGGTATTTTGATGCAGGAGCATTTCCAATGTCAAGCGAGCGTGGAGAAAGCGCCAACACATTTTAGACACATGATAAATTGTTTAAAAAATTTTGAAGATGGATGCGCCAAATGTAAATGAAATAGTTAAGGAGAGGCATACTTATAGATTGTAATCATACCTTGAGCGACCCGCTCTCGTCTGAAGGACTAAGAAGGCATTTATGTTAGTAGGTAGCTTTGAATTCTCAGATTAGACAGTTTTAGGAGCGGAGGGAAAATGGATATAGACACCCTCATTGTATTATTGTAAGATAGAGAGTGAAGAACATTACCAAGAAGAAGAGCATACAGAGTTGGAACAGAGAAACTATATTTGAAAAACACCCATGTACAAAGATTTGAGTTAATAGAAGAAGTCTTAATTTAGATTCATGGCATTGTATTTGTTTCTTGTATGAATATGATGAATGGTATGTTCATGGTTTTACTCTTTCTGTTATACATTTTCTTTCTATGTTGTGTATGAATGATTTCAGGATTATGTTTGAAGTCTGAGAGAGAAAGAGTTAGGAAATGAGTTTCAATTGTTTCTCTATCTGAGCAAGGATTCCTGCAAGGAGTTGAGTTAAATTGTTCGCAAGGAGTGCGTTGACAAAGGATTTAGAGATTTGTCTCTGGAATTCTCAGATAGGACAACTTTTGTTCTCATTTCCTCTGAAGGGCAGATTTGACACAAGAGTCGTGCAAGGTGTGCACAGACCAAGCTTGAATCTAGGATTTGAAACCTAAGAAACTATTGAAGGACTACTACTGCAAGGAGTGTGTGGGGTCAAAGGTGTTCAACACTAAAGGGTTTGAAGGTTTGCTGCAAGGAGTGCATGCAGGAGTTTTATTGAAAGACTCGAAGTCGTGGAAAACCTCAGAAGGATTCGAACCTACGAAGTCGTCGAAGGGAAGAGACAAACGGTCAAAATTCTTCGTAGAGAATTAGCGAAATCCCGCCAGTCGTCCGATCTGATAGAGAAGCAAGGAGGTTATGGTTGTTTCCAGAGTTTCAAGCTCAGGAGATCGTGAGTCATCGGATCCTCACTTAGATACCCATCAGTCATGGGATCTGACAGGAGTTTCAGAAGGGTTAAACTCTCGCAAGCAGAGTGAAGGTCCTGAAAGACGTTGGGATATCGGGGCTTCGGAATTCGAGATATCGAAAATCTCGAGGACAGGAGATCGGGAATCTCCACGGTGAAAATCCCAATTTTGATCTGGACCATCCATTTGTTGAGACACGTGGCAGAGATCAAGAACCCGTCGGTATTTCGGCTACTGGGGTTTTGAGTTGACAAAGAAACTATGACATCGGGGAATCGCAAGTCGCGAAATCCCGAGACTGAATCAGGACCATCCGTCAGTTGAGACTGGTGGCGATGATCAAGAGCCCATCGGCATTTTTCATGTAAAATTTTTGGGGTTCAGGAGGATAGGAGGACATCGGTATTTGATTTCATGAAATCGTTAAATGATTGAGGACTGTCCATCATAGGAGGACATGTGGCGGAAATCCTTGAGTTCGGGAAAATCTCGATAGAGAATTCCATTGGCTTATCGGGGTTCGGTGTTTCGTGAATCCTGAAGACAAAAAGCACGCACATTTCAGAAGCGCGAAGTCCGAAATCCCGACAAGGTGGAAAATTCTGTTGTGGGGCCAACTGATGTCATTTCAGCATATAGGAGTCGGGAGCTGGAACTTCGGGAGTTCTGAGGTGAAGAACCCATAAGCATTTGATTTCTCGAAACTGTGAAGTGACGAGGACCGTCCATCTTGAGGGGACGCGTGGCAAAACTATTGGGTTCTGAAAAAAATCCCGAAAGGCAAGGTCATTTTGGTACTTCGGGGATCGACACTTCGAGAGTCGAGAGACCAAGAGGTTGGGCGCTTGAGTCACAAAACCCCGAAAGGGATTGCGGTCATATTAGGGGAGGTCATGTGGACCATAAGTATAGCCGAGGGGGCTAACTGAAGTTAAATCCATTTCAGAAAATCGGTGTATCGGAGATCGGGGGATCGAGAAGGCTGAGGTTCTCGACAACGGGAATTGCGAAACCCCGAAACCTGAAATTTCTGTCGGGGAAAGATTGGGTAGGCGCAGAAGCCATGACAGGGGAAAAGGAAGGACCTGTGAATCGGGTTTTTAACAGAGATTCTAGTGAGGAATCAAAAGAGCCACTTCAGCTCGAAGGTGAAATTAGAATGATCCGTTAAGACCGGGAGGTCAGCGCAGAGACTGTGGCCGAGGCAGAGGGGCCCAGCTTGCATCAATTGTGGTATCAGAGCACATAATGGTTTCTTTTCTTTCTGTAGCAAGGAAAAGGAAGATTCACCATGCCGCCAAGAAGAAGGGACATGCAAACACCTGATCTGCTAGAGGAGAGGAAAATACCAAGAAGAGGAGGTAGGCAGATGCTTGACCCAGCCATGGCAAGAGAAATGCGTGATTTACGTGCCAGAATTGAGGACATGGAGACAACACAGAGGCACACAGTCGGTATTGGGGATCTTAGTGATTTTGAAAGTGAAAATGAAAATGAACATGAAGAAGAAGAAGTTTCAGCGGAAGATGCCACAAATGAATGCTTGATTAGAGCTGTCGCAAGGATGGGTGCCAGGGAAAAAATGGACATCCCAGTTTATGAGGGAAACCTGGATGCTGAAGAGCTTCTAGACTAGATTAGAGCTCTGGACACTTATTTTGACTATGAATATGTCGAGGAAGACAAGAAGGTCAAACATGTCATCACAAGATTGAAAGGACATGCAACATTGTGGTGGGATGAACTACAAGCTGACAGATGTTGCAAAGGCAAGCAGAAAATCAATAGT
Source organism: Picea engelmannii (assembly GCA_009831015.1). Classification (NCBI taxonomy): domain Eukaryota; kingdom Viridiplantae; phylum Streptophyta; class Pinopsida; order Pinales; family Pinaceae; genus Picea; species Picea engelmannii. The sequence goes on along the minus strand of ML786522.1, from coordinate 173,887 downwards.
TGGGATAGGATGATTGCAAAGATGAAGGAAAAATTCATTCCCAGGGATTACCAGATTACTCTGTTTCAAAGAATGAAACATTTGAGACAGAAGATAATAACAGTGAAGGAATATACTGAAGAATTCTACAGGTTGAACATCAGGGCAGGTCATCGAGAAAGCGATGATGAAAAGGTTGCCAGGTACATGAATGGCCTGAGATACGACATTCAAGATAAGATGAGCATGATGACCATCCAAACAGTGGAAGATGATTATCATATGGCTCTAAGATCTGAAGAGAAGCTGAGCTGAAAGCAGGGTCAAAGAGGGCGAGGCAGGAGTCAATCCACGGGCAAATCAGTTTTCCAAGATAAAAATAAAAAACCCAAGGAGGACTGGAAGAAACCTTAGACTCGAACTGAGAGAGGTGGAAGCTCACAGTGAGGGAAATATGCTGAACAGAGAGGGCAGCACACCGAACAGAGAGGAGATTATGCTGGTAATAATATTTTTCCTTGTACTAGAGGTAGAGGAAGAGGTGGAGTAATAAAGTGCTTCACATGTGGAAAGAATGGACACAAATCTTATGAATGTCTAGATAAGAAAAAAGAAGGTGGCGAGGATCACATTTCTGAAGCATAGAGGCGGAATGTTGAGGCAGAGGATGTTGAAGGAAGAAGATCACTGATGATGCGAAAAGTTCTCTTAACGCCAGAGAAGGGGGTGGAGAGTTCAGTCCAAAGAAACAAACTTTTTCAGACTGCCTGCAAAACCAAGGACAGGGTATGCAAGGTCATTGTGGACAGTGGCAGCACCGATAATCTCATTTCAATGGAGATGGTAGAAAAGCTGGAGCTGGAGATGATTGAACATCCAAGTCCATATAGAGTTTCATGGCTACAAAAAGGACATCAGGTAAATGTCACTAAACAATGTTTAGTTGAATTTAAGATAGGATGATATAATGATAAGATACTCTGTGATGTTATTCCCATGGATGTTTTTCATCTATTGCTGGGTAAACCATTGAAATATGACAGAAATGTGATTCATGATGGGAGGATGAACACATACACCCTAGAGAAGAATGGGAGAACTCACATGTTGCTTCCAATCAAAGATAAGGAGGTGAAACCTAAGGTAAGCAACAATGTAGTTCTCATGGGCAGGAAGGAACTTCTTATAGAGGTTAAGAAGAAGGAGGAACCACAATTCATTGTGGTCAGGAAGCCAAAGATTGTTTTAACCAGCATAAGGGTAGATGATTTACTAGAAGAGGTTCAGGAACTGCTGGAAGAGTTCACTAACATAGTAGTGGACGAACTACCTCGTTCGTTGCCACCAATCTAAAGTGTGAGTCATCATATTGATCTCATACCTGGATCTAGTTTGCCAAACAAAACACCGTACAGATTAACGTCGCAGGAGAATGAAGAGGTCAAAAAACAAGTCCAGGATTTTTTGGATAAAGGGTTGGTTAGAGAAAGCTTGATTCCATGTGATGTTCCAACAATACTCAATCCAAAGAAAGACGGAGGCTGGAGGATGTGTACTGATTCAAGGGAAATCAACAAGATAACCATCAGGTACAGATTTTCATTGCCAAAGATGGATGATCTGATGGATTGCTTAAGTGGAGCAAATTTTTTTTCGAAGATTGATTTGAAAATTGGATATCACCAGATTCGTATGAGAGAAGGTGATGAATGGAAGACAGCCTTCAAGACTAACAAAGGGTTGTATGCATGGCGTGTTATGTTGTTTGGTTTAACAAACACACCAAGTACCTTCATGAGGTTGTTGAAAAAAGTCCCGAAGGAATTCATCAGAAAATTTTTCATTGTGTATTTGGATGACATACTGATCTTCAGTAAAACAGAGGCAGAACATATAAAACACTTAGCTACAGTGATCAAGAAGTTACAGCAAGAGAGGCTACTGATAAACATGAAGAAATCCTCATTCATGAAGACATAACTCATCTATTTGGGTTTTGTTATTTCTGCAGATAAATTGAGGATGGATCCAGATAAGGTGGAGGTGTTCAAGAATTGGCCATCGCCGAAGAGTATATTTGAGGTGAGAAGTTTTCATGGATTGGCTAGTTTCTACTGGAAGTTCATCAGGAATTTCAGTGGAATTAGTGCACCGATGATGGACACAGTGAAGAAGAGACACAAATCTTTTCACTAGACATAAGAGGCTGAGAAGAGTTTTAATCTGTTGAAGAGGAAAATCACAGAACAACCAATTCTGGTGTTGCCTAATTTCCAAAAGACATTTCAAGTGAAATGCGATGTCAGTGGATTTGCAATAGGGGCAGTATTGATTCAAGAAGACAAACTGATAGCATACTTTAGCGAGAAGATAAACGAAGCGAAGGTGAAATATGCCACGTATGACAAGGAGTTTTATGGCATTATTCAGGCATTAAAGAAATGGAGACATTACTTGATCCCAAAGGAGTTTGTCTTATACAGTGATAATCATGCACTGCAATTTGTGACTCAACAGAAAAAGTTGAATCAAAGACATGTAAAATGGGTTGAATACATGTAGAACTTTACTTTTGTAATTAAGCATATTTATGGAACTGCTAACAAGGTTACTGATGCTTTGAGCAGGAAATGTTTGCTATTGCAGGAGTTTAGAGTCAAAACATTGGGTTTTGATGATCTCAAGAACATGTACAGAGATGATCCAGATTTTAAGGTGGCATATGAAGCAGCTGAGAATCAAATTCTCAGGGACAGAAGTTAATGGACAGAATATATGATTAAAGAAGGATTACTATTTAAAGGTAATCATCTTTGTATTCCAAAATTCTCCATGAGGGAGAATTTGCTAAAGGAGAAACATAGTGGAGGATTGGCTGGACATTTTGGTCACGACAAGATGTTCGCAAAATTGAATGAGTCATATTTTTGGTCGGGAATGCGAGTAGACGTCAAGAAATTCGTGGACAGATGAAAAATTTGCCAGCATTCGAAGGGAAAGAGACAGAATGCAGGATTTTATCAACCATTGCCCATACCTAAGAGGCCATGGGATGCAGTTAGCATGGACTTCATATTGGGGTTGCCAAGAACACAAAGAGGGTTTGACTCGATCTTTGTGGTGGTGGATAGATTTTCCAAGATGGCACACTTTATTCCATGTCAAAAAACCAGTGACACAACTCACCTTGCGAATCTGTTTTTCAAAGAAGTCATTCGACTTCACGGCTTACCACAGAGCATAGTTTCGGATCGAGACACTAAGTTCATGGGACACTTCTGGAGAACCTTATGGAAAAATATGGGAACAAATTTAGCATTCAGTTCATCTTATCATCCTCAGACGGATGGACAGACAGAAGTCGTGAACAAAAGTTTAGGAGACTTGCTGAGGAGCTTGGTGACAGAACACCACAGCCAATGGGACAACATATTACCACAGGCAGAGTTTGCTTATAATGACTCAATTAATAGAAGAACAGGGCATAGTCCATTTCAAATTGTTTATGGCATGCAACCGAGAGGAATTTCTGAGCTGAGAGATTCAGAACAGATTGCAACTAGGAGCGCTAGTGCAGAAGATTTCGCAAAGTCGATGAAGGAACTTCACAGCCAGGTGAAGGAGCGTTTACAGAACTCGAGCCAGGAATATAAGCGTAGAGAAGATCAACACAGGATACAACTTCAATTTGAGGTTGGTGATTTGATTCTGGCACATCTGAGAAAGGAAAGGTTCCCGAGAGGAACATATAATAAACTGAAAATGAAGAAAATCGGACCATGTAAGGTCTTGAAGAAATTTGGGGAAAATGCTTATGAGATTGAATTACCCGATGGGATCAAAATTTCTCCAATATTCAATGTCTTAGATTTGTACCCATAAAAAACTAAGGAAACAGGAAAAAATGATGAACAACCAGAGATCTAGTGGACAAAGCAGATGCATGTTGCAGAGAAGCCACAGATGGAAAACATACTAGACAAAAGAGTTAGCAAGAAGACCAGAAGAAAACAATACTTTGAATACTTGGTCAAGTGGAAAGGACATCCAGTTGAAGATGCCAGCTGGGAGAATGAAGTAGATATTCAAAAGCATGGACAGGAGCCCATGAAAAATTTCAAGTACAATTGACGCAAGCTGGGCCCCTCTGGCTCGGTCACAGTCTCTACACTGACCTCCCGGTCTTAACAGATCGTTCTAATTTCACCTTCGAGCTGAAGTGGCTCTTTCGATTCCTCACTAGAATCTCTATTAAAAACATGATTCACAGGTCCTTCCTTTTCCCCTGTCACGGCTTCTGCGTCTACCCGATCTTTCCCCGACATAAATTTTGGGTTTCGGGGTTTCGCGGTTCCTGTTGTCGAGAACCTCAGCCTTCTCGATCCCCCGATCTCCGATATGTCGATTTTCTGAAATGGATTTAATTTTAGTTAACCCCCTGGGCTATACTTATGGTCCACATGACCTCCCCTGATATGACCAAAATCCCTTTCGGGGTTTTGCGACTCAAGCACCCGACCTCTTGGTCTCTCGACTCCTGAAGTGTCGATCCCCGAAGTACCGAAATGACCTTGCCTTTCGGGATTTTTTCTGGAACCCTAGATTGTTGCCACTCATCCCCTTAAGATGGACAGTCCTCATTGCTTCACGGTTTCAAGAAATCAAATGCTTATGGGTTCTTTCCCTCGGAACTCCCGAAGTTCTGATTCCCAACCTCCTATATGATGAAATGACGTCAGCCGGCCCCACAACAGAACTTTCCACCTTTTCGAGATTTCGGACTTTGCATTTCCGAAATGTGCATGCTTCTTGTCTTCAGGATTCATGAAACGTTGAACCCCGATAAGCCGATGGAATTCTCTATTGGGATTTTCCCGAATTCATGGATTTTCACCACATGTCCTCCTACAATGGATGGTCCTTAGTCATTTTTCTATTTTTCAAAATCAAATACAGATGTCCTCCTATCCTCCTAAACCCCGAAAATCCGACATGAAAAATGATGACGGGCTCTTGATCGTCGCCACCTGTCTCAACTGACGGACGGTCCTAATTTAGTCTCAGGATTTCGTGACTTGCAATTCCCCGATGTCGCAGTTTCTCTGTCAAATCAAAACCCCGATAGCCTAAATACCAATGGGTTCTTGATCTCCGCCACGTGTCTCAACAGATGGACGGTCCAGATCAAAATTAGGATTTTCACCATGAATATTCCCGATCTCCTATCCTCGAGATTTTCGATACCTCAAATTCCAAATTCTCGATATCCTGACGTCTTTCAGGACCTTCACTCTGCTTGCGAGATTTTAACTCTCATGCAACTCCTATCAGATCCCACGACTGACGATTATCTAAGTGAGGATCTGACGGCTCATGATCTCTTGAGCTTGAAACTCTGGAAACAACCGTAACCTCCTTGCTTCTCTATCAGATTGGATGGCTGGCAGGATTTTGCTAATTCTCTACGAAGAATTTTGACCATTCGTCTCTTCCCTTCGATGACTTCGCAGGTTCAAATCCTTCTGAGGTTTTCCATGACTTTGATTCTTTCAAGAAAAATCTTGCACGCACTTCTTGCGACAAACCTTCAAGCCCTTCAGTGTTGAACACCTTCGACTTCACGCACTCCTTGCAATAGCAGTCCTTCAATAGTTTCTCAGGTTTCAAATCCTGGATTCAAGCTTGGTCTATGCACACTTTGCACGACTCCTGCGTCAAATCTGCCCTTCAAAGGAAATGAGAACAAAAGATGTCCTATCTGAGAATTCTAGAGACAAATCTTTGAATCCTTTGTCAATGCACTCCTTGCATACAATTCAACTGCACTCCTTGCGGGAATCCTTGCTCAGATAGAGAAACAATTCAAACTCATTTCCTAACTCTTTCTCTCTCAGACTTCAAACATAATCCTGAAATCATTCATACACAGCATAGAAAGAAAATGTATAACAGAAAGAGTAAAACCATGAACATACCATTCAGCATATACATACAAGAAACAAATACAACGCCATGAATCTAAATTAAGACTTCTTCTATTAACTCAAATATTTGTACATGGGTGTTTTTCAAATACAGTTTCTCTGTTCCAACTCTGTATGCTCTTTTTCTTGGTAATGTTCTTCACTCTCTATCTTACAATAATACAATGAGGGTGTCTATATCCATTTTCCCTCCACTTCTAAAACTGTCTAATCTGAGAATTCAAAGCTACCTACTAACATAAATGCCTTCTTAGTCATTCATATGAGATCGGGTCGCTCAAGGTCTGATTACAATCTATAAGTACGCCTCTCCTTAACTATTTCATTTACGTTTGGTGCATCCATCTTCAAAAGTTTTTAAACAATTTATCATGTGTCTAAAATGTGTTGGCACTTGCTCCACGCTTGCTTGACGTTGGCGATGCTCCTGCATCATATTTCTTGGAATACATGTTCAAAATCTTGCAATACTGACTGATCTTCAAGGCTTGTCACTTTGGTATTTTCTAGATCCTCCACATGAGCTGCATACAATTGAAATCCTTTCCAAAAACATCTCTTCAACTATAAGGATGGAATCTCCCTTATGGAAATGGGACTTGGAATTCCTTTCACAGTGCTCTATTTTCCTTCTTCATCAATACATGTAAATGTTTTGTTATGACAATCTAGGATGGCACAATGCTTTTCCAGCCAATCCATTCCAATTAGGATATCATAATATCCTAATGATACGATATTCAGATGAACATTATTACTCACTCCATTCATATTTATTGGACAATCTTTGACAGTTTCATTGATCATTCTTTTGGTTCCAATGTCTAGCTAAACCACACATGATTTTTCTAGCTTACTTCTCGTCAAATGAAATCTATCCACTATTTTAGGATCAATGTAACTATGGATTTCTCTTGAATAAATTAAAATAGAAATAGGATGATTAATGATCTTACCTTCCACCTCAATCATATAGGATTGGTGTTTTTCTTGTCGATCTTCCAAGGCTACATATATTCTTAGAATATTTCTACCCATGTCTTCTACTATAACATCCTTTTGGATTTTGTGCAATGTCCTCATCATGTATTCTCTGTGAGGTAAATCCTTGTACATGTGATATTCTTTACATCCTCAGCATTTTATTGGTGGTCTTCCCCTTTTTCCCAAGGAGTCTTCCCTCTTGGACTCATTCTTAGAAAGATGATCTTGTTGATTTGTGTTAGGATTTCTTCTATTGAAAGGAGGTTTGAATCCCTTCCTCCTCTCACAATATTTCTCCTTCTTCTTTTCCTTCCAATATTTCTATGAAGATTCTCTACCCTTGCCTTTCTCATACATGTACTTATCCTTCCTAATGGTCTTTGTCAAATTTCTTGTCTCATCATATTGAATCTTATATTTATAAAAGGATGACATTCCACTCATAAACCTATGCATCTTCACCTTCTCATCCTTGAAAAAATCCACATACTTTAGCAATCCCAAGAAATTATTTTCATATTCTCCCATGGTCATTCTCCCTAACATGAGTTCAAAGAAATCTTTCATTTTCTTGTCATAATAGTACTTTGAAAGATACTCCTTCTGAAAATATTTTTTGAATTTCTTCCAAGTAATCCTGCTCTCATTAATGTGCTCAAATTTCTTCAACCGATACCACCACATAACATCTTTTCCATGCAAATGGTATGTGTAAATCTTGGCTTCTAGGTTAGATCAGTAGTTGTGTAATTGAAAGTATTTCCTTATTCGAAGAAACCATGCTTCAACATCATCTTCCCTTTCTTTTTCACCATCAAAGGATGGTGGCTTAATCTTCCTAAGTTCTCCTTACAAACATTCCAACTCATATCTTCTTCTTTTTTGATGTCTAACAGGAGACACTTCTTGACTACTCCTTGAATCTTTATATGCATAAAACTTCCTAGCTAAGTAAGGAGGTGAGTGATGGATATGAGTCCTACTATCACTTTTTGAATGACTAGGTATTTTTTAGTTATCCCTTCTTTCATGATGTATTCCTTCTTCTTCGTGTCTTGAAAGAGATCTATTCTTCGCTTTCCTCTGCAACTGATTTAGGCTTTGCATCATTTGAGCATTTATTTGAGTTTTCTCTTCTTTTTCTCTAATTATTCTCTCATTTTCAACTCTATAACTCTATACTTCCATTCTGATACTTCTCATAGTTTCTACCCATTTTGTTGGTTCCACTATGCTCCTATGTCCATTAGATTTTGTTTCATCATTACCCACTCTAATATTTTTACCTTTGGCTTCTCTCTCATGATTGTAGGCTCTTTGTGCATCCTCCATGACTCTGATATGAAATCCTAGGATTAAATTTATCTTCTTGTACATCTAATTCTACAAAATGTGCAAGCAACCATTTTTGCTAGAATTATGCATATTACAGAAATTTGTTAATTAATGCTACATGTGCTTCCTTCTCAAATCATGAAGAATTATCTCACTTCTCTAAATTATAATAATTATAAGTTATTATCCTCTCCATCAAATTTCCAATGACTATTCCTATGCCCCAATCCAATCTCTGAGATGAAAGTTATGGTTTTCTGAAAAATATGTTTTCATCCCATTTATGCATTTGCTTCACTAGTGCAATTTTACTAGAAGACCAACTTCTATCAACTGCAAAAGAAAATACATCAAGAACCAAGAAAAATTGTGTATCATGAAGTGATAATAATTATAATGGAAAACAAAAAAAAAACTTCATATTCTCCATTTGTTACTCTAGTAAGATTCTATAACAATATGGAATATGAAACTTTGTCCTTTTTACAATTTTTTCTAGACTAGGAATTTTTAGCAAATCTAGTTATCTCCCAAGCTATGCTCTTCTGTAAAAACTTCACTACACCAAAGTTGTCTATATTTATGAGTATTCAAAATTTTGAGTGCATAATGTTTTCCATTTTTGTAATCTAGGATCACTTTTCGTCCTCTGAAATTCCAAAAAATCCCTAAAAAGTGGATTGGAATAGTGGATTTTGGCCTATTTCAGCATCCCCCATCCAAGCACCTTATATTTTATTCAATTCCTTCATGGATTATTTTCATGTCTTATTTTTGGACTCTCTCCAAGAATTTCAACTTAATATGGATCTCTACCAATAATATGGACCCATATCTTTAAAAACCACTAATTTTCAATTTCTGATAATTCCAAGAAGAAATGGACAGTGGTCCTCTCTGAAATTTTTGTATCCCTCCTTACCATAGACACAAACTATAATTTTCATCTCAATATCACTTAATTTTCTCCATTTATGGCCAAAATAAGAAAATGGCTCAAAACGTGGCAATCTGCTGACATGGTTGATGATGTGGCAGCATGAGTACACGTGGCACACTGATAGGATGCCATGTCACTCTCCAACTCCTCGGCCCTTCCTCGTCATCCTCTCTTTACCTTTACCTTACCTTACACTTTAATATATAATTAATATAAAATAATTCATTAAATATTGGACCCACCCGTATCAGTTGCCACATGACACCACTGTAGTGGCCCATGTCACCAATGGGGTTCACCTCCACATCTTAGCTCCAGAATGCAACCCATCCCCACCCCATATCTAACGATGGAGATTGGTTGAATATATTGACGATCCATAACATATTTCTCATCGTCAACATGCACACAAGTTAACAACCCCTCTACTCTGCAATAGTGTTTTTGCGCATGATACATGGAACATTCTGATAGGTTTTACATCCTGAAAGAAATTTTCAAAACAACTCCCTCCACAATGTGATACCACTTGTGGTATCGAGTCAATTCTTCACTATATTATGGTAAAGTTCCCCCCGCGAATAGGTGAAACCCCCTTGGATCAATACCCCTTCTTTGATCCAAGACAGAAGGGAAAAAATGGTAACTATTTTCCCTTTAGATGTATTTCAACAGGTAGGATAGAAGAGAGAAATGGATGGCACACCTTTTTACGATGGTTGTCCTCGCTGCTCCAGCCTTTTGAACTTTATATCCAAGATCCTAGGTGTAAGAAAAGACTTGCAAAAGAACAAGAGGAGATCCCTTTCTTCCACACTATAATGTTAAGTAAAAATAGATCTATCTACGATGTTTTTCACAACAATAGACATGTAAATAATTGAATGCATAAACATGAAAGGAATAGGCCAAGTTATCTATTAATGGAAAGATGACAAAAATGGAAGTACTTACACTCTTTACCTTGATGTTGAGCAACCTCCTCCAAGATCTTTGTTCCAGCCCCTTGTATCTCACATAATCATAAGTATGATGTTATTCAATTCTCTCCTCCCCATCTTAAGCTCTCACATCATAAATTTAAACAATTTTCCATTTGATAACTAACTCAGCAATCCAAGGAGAATGTCACTCACTAGATCCACTAAATTGGGATCTCCAATATTTTTAGGGAGAAAATATCTCTCAAGGATTTTAGAAAGGAAATATCTCTTAGGATCCATCAAATAAGGATATTGGTTTGAGAAAATATTTCAACCACCCATGAGACTCCCAACTTCTCCTTGAGATTAGGAAACTAGATATGAGGTGGATTCTCACACTAAATTAATTTTATTTTTTTTCAATAAAAATGAATAATACATGTGCACATAGTATTTTGACGTTCATATAATAAATTTCTCCCCCAACATGTCTAGGGATCATGAAAAACACTCCCTCACTTAAGTGTGACAAATAGGTTTGTAACAGATACCCCCTAAAGAGTGAGGTCAAAAGAGAAACTAATGGCCGAAACTAACAAAGGATATGGCCATGAAAAATACAAGGTAGATCCATACTTCCATGACTCGATCAGGCCATAGCCATGAAAGAATACACAGTTGAGATATGATATGAAAACAAAATAGATACAAACAAATACAAAGTGGATCTATGTGACAACATACATATTAGTAATATGGCCAACATGATGATGATACTAGAATATTTTAAGTACTCAAATAGTCTCCATCGTAGCATGGGTGCATGAGGAGTTCCCAAGGTCTTTGTCTTGCTCTCAAAATGGTATGTATCTAGCGATGTGAATATATGTCCTGATGTCGAACATGGTAAAAACCACTTGATTACCGATCATTGATGTATATTGTTAACAAGTACAAGGGAAATCACTAATGATGACAATGACTCCTAAGGTACCCTAGTACATTCCAGCGAATGTGAACAAATGAGATGAAGTCGAACATTTTTGGAATCATTTGATCAGAGGTCAATGATGTAAAATTACTATCGAAGGCATGCATGTTCCAAGGTACTAACTGATTTATAATCCTAATTCCCAGGTAATGTGTTAGAGTGGATAGGAACAAACTTGTCAAAGGAGGGTCATGACATTTTCCCCATCATCGACACGAAACCGACATAGGAAAGTGATGTAAGATGATGGATTAAATGAGCACAGACTGACACAAGGATGAAACTTGGTAATACTAAAGAATGGTTGAATTGGGTTAAAACTTCCATTGAACATTGTGAGGCACACAAAAATACTTGGCAGCATTGACGCGATTGAGAGATAGACCAAAACATAGTGTGAAGATAATTGGGGCACTCTTTGGGTGAGCTGAAGGAGTATAATGGCTCATAGGATGGGTATGACTCAGATACAAGAATATTACCCAACTGTAAGACAATATGCAAATGCGTGCCATGTTCAAGGGTGACAACAAACAACTGCCATAATGATTTCCAAAAACTTGACCCACTTCCCTCAAATTTTCCCCCACCATGGATGGTGAGTAGCTCTTTTTTTTTAATGAGCTTGAGGAGGATAATGTATGCTCGGTATATCTCATATTCGATGAGTCCCTCATCACATGTTTAATGAACCTGAAAAAGGAGGGGTTCGATCTTGGAGACGAATCAATTCCACACGCCCTTCTGTCAACCTCTTGTCGGTTGACCTCTTCGACTTCGAATTTAGCAGTCAAACCAACTCAAACTTTTCCTTGCTGTTAATTCCTTTGACTTCGACTGTCATACAATCCACCTCGACAATACTTTCACTACAAAGAATATAACAACCCAACATTCTCCCACTTGTTTTTTTCTTTGTTGAAACTAGGAGATCATTGAACGCTTGTTCACATGCCCAGGGAAGTAATGCCCGAACTTCACAACACTCATAGACTTGGTCAAAGATTCTATTATGTTTTCCAATATGTCTACTTTCTCTAGCAACACCTTGTTTCTTTCCACCGTGTCTCTCATGAAATGGTATTGTACATCAATTTGCTTAGTCTTAGAATGATAAGTGGGGTTCTTTGCGAGGAATATTGCGCTTTGACTGTTGCAACTTATCTTCATAGATTTTTTCTCAAATCCGATTCTTGAACACAACCTTTGCATCCATATGATTTCTTTACTTCCATGAGTGGTTTCCATGTATTCAACTTATTTTGTTGACAAGGCTATGACCTCATGTCACTTACTCATCTAGTTGATTGCTTCACCAAACACCTTGAAGACATATCCACTGGTCAACCTTCGTCGATATAGATCTCCATCCTAGTCGTTGTCAATAAAGCCATGTACAATTAATTCACAGTCACCTCTAGGTTTTCCTTGGTAACATATAACATAATATTTTGTACCACACAAATACCTAAATACTCTCTTGATAGGTTTCTAGTGCTCCTTCCCAAGTGTCGAAATATACCTACTCAATACTTCCAGTGCATGGGAAATGTTTGGTTGAGTGCAAACCATCGCATAAATTAGACTACCAACAACACTTTCATAGGGAACATGCACCATGTCCTCTATTTCCTCATGTTTCCTTGGACATTTTTCAACAGTTAGCCTTTCTCCCACAGGAATTGGCATCTTCACAGGTTTGCAATCCTGCATGTTGAAAAGTTTCAAGAGTGTTTCAGTATACTTCTTCTAGTTCAACCAGAGCTTTCTAGCTGCTCGATTTCTCTTGATCTCCATTCCCAAAATGAATTTTGTTGCACCGAGATCTTTCATGTCAAACTTGGAGGATAGTTGATTCTTCACCTCCTTTATTGCGTTCATGTTGTTTCCAATCAAAAACATGTTGTCGACATAAAAGGCTACATATATGAAATTCCCACCTTCTTCTTTGGAATATATACAATGATCATATTTGCTTCTCACAAACCTCAAAATAAGGATGTACGTGTAGAACTTTTGGTACCACATCCTTGGTGATTGCTTTAGACCATAAAGGGATATTTTTAGTTTGCACACCAAATCTTTCTTTCCCTTTAATACAAATCCTTTAAGTTGTTTCATGTAAATTTCTTCTTCGAGGTCCCCGTGTAGGAACGTTGTGCTTACATCCATACATTATATTTCTAGATCAAAGGTTGCAGCCAAATAAATTAGTACTCTAATGGAGGTTAATTTTGAAACAAGGGAAAAAATATCACCGAAGTCGACTCGTTCGACTTGGGAATATCCTTTTGCTACTAGTCGAGCTTTGAATTTCTTGACTTGACCTATTGCGTTCATCTTCTTCCTGAATACCCATTTTCTACTAACAAGCTTTCTTCCACTAGGTAATTTGACTAAGTCCCATGTCTCATTCTTGTGAAAGGATTCCATCTTCGACCATGGCTTCCTTCCAGAGTTTTCCCTCTGTTGAGTTGACTGCCTCCCCAACCGACTTGGGATCATCGTCGATGGTAGTTAACAAAAATTTGGAATGGAAGTTGGGAGAAATATACCTTTCGACTATTTTTCTTACTCGTTCAAATCTCCTTACAAATGGGGTTGGTTGTTCCACCTCTTCTTTTTATTCAATCGACTCATCTGAATCATCTTCTTCGTTCCTTAGTTCAAATTGCACCTTCTCTGGATTATTCTTTTTTTGAACAATTCCTTCAAGATCACACTTCCTTTTGACTTCTCTGAATACCACATCTCAGTTGTACATTTTTTTCCTTGATGCATGATCCCATGGCTTATATAATTTCATTCCTTCTTTGTATCCAATGAAAATACACTTGACTTCCTTCTTATCCATATTGCTCCTATTTTCCTCGGGAACATGCACAAATGAATCATAAAAAAATACTTTGAGATGTGATACTGAAGGATTCTCACCATACCATACCTCATGTGGAGTCGTTTTGACTAGCGCCCACAAAGGAGACATATTCAATAGATATTTTGCAATGTTGACTACCTCTTCCTATAATTCTTGTGTGAGCCCAACACCACTGAGCATGCTCCTTGCCTTTGCCATCAATGTTTTGTTCATTATCTCAACAATTCAATTTTTTTTTGGGTATACGGTGTGGTATTTTGGTGTTCTATGCTACACTTCTTGCGTAATTGATCAAATTGTTATGCACATAATTCACCACCGTTGTCATCTCTCAACACCTTAATCTTCTAATCTATCTGGTTTTCTAAAAGAGATTTAAACTCTTTGAATTTCTTGAAAACCTCTAATTTCTTACTTAGGAAATATATCTATGTCTTCCTGCAAAAATCATCTATGAATGAGACATAATACAAGGATCCACCAAGTGAAGGCACTGAAATAGGACCAAAAAAATCACTATGAACCAACCCTATATCCTTGTCACTTCAAATGGGAACCTCACCCGAATTTGTTTTCCATATATGCAATGTTCAAAAAATTCTACTTTTAAATTACATTCAGGAAAATATTCAACCATACCTTTGTTATGCATATCTCGAAGTCCTTTTTCTTCAATATGTTCCATCCTCTCATGTCATAGCATGGTTGGGTCGACTTTACGATGACTTGTCAAGTCGTTTTGAATAGACTTAGCCCGAGTCGAGTTGAATTCGAGTTGTGATCTAGGTGGATATCGGTGGCCACCCACCTATTCCACGAGCTCGGAAAACAATTTTCCATCTTGGCAGTTTTTTGACGGTTTTTTGGGTTCCAAACTTTTGGGGCCGTTTTGAGGCCCTAAATGACATTTTTTGGGGATTTGGGGCCAAAATGAATGCCAATGGCACTCACTTGGGCCCATTGAAAATCGTTCTTCTCGGTTAGACCTTTCCAACGGTGTATTGAGCATCCCAAATGGAGATCGTATGCAAAATTTACGCCCCTCGGAAGTTGACATATCAACTACTGCCATCGGGGCCCGCAAACCTTTTGGCTTTTCATCTTCCAAGGTTAGGGTTTTGGATTTTCCTTATGTTAAAAAGGCCCTTAGAGCCTCATTGTAATGATCATATTCTTGCAAATGCGAGTAGCCGTCACATCTCTTCTCAAAGATAAGATGCCACCATTCTAGTGAGTCTTTCACTTTGTATTTTTATAGTCTCTGTACATTTCTTTCATTAATAGAAATCGTGTATTACTATATTTCTCTATTTCTGACAATATTTATGTGCATTTCATTGTAGTATCCCTGCTTTCATTTCATTCTAAAAAATAATCTAGATCAGTGGTTTCAGAGCAGACTACTCTTGATCGTTTTTTAGTGCATGTCCCTGACGAGGTCTGAGTATAGAAAGTTAGGTCTCGAGCTTGTCTCTCTTGAGGAAAATCACTCTCACATGCCCAAGAAACCCTCCATGGCAGAAGAAAAGAAAAATGACGTAGCAGAAGATTCTATTAATCTGTTTCTTGAGAAATCTCTCACATGACAGAGGGACGAAATGATGGATAATGTTTCCCACATCCTTCAATGCCTGATGATAACAACATGTGTGTCTTCATCAAGTGACCACTTTGGAGGCACCTCACCTTTCAAGGTATAGGTTAATTTTTATATTCTCGTATTTGAAGGTCAGATAGATGTGGATGCCCTAGACAAATGGTTAAATATGCTAGAATGTTATTTCTCTATTCACCATTTTTCTGATAGGGAAACGATCACCTTCGCACTCCTTAAGTCTCTCCCCCATGTCAAACATTGGTGGGAAACTTACTGGGAGAAAAGTTCCACAAAGGACTCCAAAATATATGGGGCCAATCCCAATTGGGATTTTTTTGTGGATGCGATCAAGGAACAATATTACCCTGTTGGCAACTATGAAGACCAGTACATGATATGGACCACACTATGACAAGAGAGGGGACAAGAAATGTCGGAGTTAACCAATACATTCCAGACCTTGCACACCAAGCTGGGTATCAAAGACTCTGAGCGACATTTAGTACTGAAATACTATGGGGCTCTACACAGATACAAACAGGAATTCGGATCTGCAAATCCACAACAAACAAATTATGAGAAAGACGACCCTAAAAAATAACCTCCCAAAAACCAGTCCAAGCCACAAGAAAAGAAGGGTCATGGGAAGACGAAGAAGAACACCAGAAATTGGTGCGATTTCCACAAAATCCCCTGGCACAACACAGATGAATGTCGCTAAAAAAAAATCATTGGTGGTCGAGATCAAAGAAAAGGAGCTGAACCCTAATTTGAAATCTGATTAAGAAAATACTAATAGAAGACAGATCATCGACTCAAACCCCACTGCTATTGTCGTGACCACAATAATTCAACCAGAAGAACCAATAGATTCTGAAGAGGGGGAGCGCCTTTTTCATTCACTTATGTGGGTGAATGGGACCCAACTGCATTTTATTGTTGATAATGGATGCCAAAAGAACCTCATCTCAGCAGAGGTCATCAAACAGTTTGGATTGTTGACAACACCACACCCGTAACCATACAACATCGGGTGGCTTTTCCAGGGACAAGATCTTTGTGTCAGCCAACGGTGTCAATTGTCATATGTCATCCATCCCTTCAAGGGTGAGGTATTATGTGATGTTTCCCCACTGGATGTCCGTGATGTTCTCTTGGGCCAACCATATATGTGGAAATTCCATGTTGTTTATGAGTCTCCAACCCACAATGTCATTGTTTCTCTGGTGGGTCATCTCTAAAGAATACTAGAGGTAGTTATGACTACTGTTCCACCTAAACAGTGTCGCAAGGTAGTGTCTCATACTAAAAAATTCAATTTCTTCACAATCTACTCAAAAGGTGAACAAAATGACATTGAAACCACTATAGCCTTGCCCCAAGCACCTTCTATCCAACAGAAGCAGGTCGACAAGGTTGAAACAAAATACAAAGATTCCTTCTGCACATAGTCCTCTCATGTATCTCGACTGGTTGAAAAAAATCAATCTTTCCAAAAACACGTTCGTGACAGCCTTTCCAACAACACGTTCATGAAAACCTTCCACAAACCAAGCAATGCAATGTCTCTAGCAAGGCAAACAACTCACCAATATTCAGATTTAGCAAATGCTTCTCTCTCTCCCCTGGGAACTCAACGAAGTGGATACCATTTCTTCCTAAGGAGGGAGGATTTATCCATGTGGATATCGGTGTCCACCCACCTATTCCACGGGCTCAAAAAACAATTTTCCATCTTGGTAGTTTTTCAGTGGTTTTTCGGGTTCCAAACTTTCGGGGCCATTTTTTGGCCCTAAACGATGTTTTTTGGGGATTTGGGGCCCAGGTGACTACTAAAGGCACTAACTTGGGCTAGTCAAAAAAATTTATTCTCGCTTAGACCTTCCCAATGGTGTATGAAGCATCCCAAATGGAGATTGTATGCAAAAGTTACGCCCTCGGGAAGTTGACATATCAACTACTGCCATCGAGGCCCGCAAACCTTTTGGCTTTTCATCTTCTGAGGTTAGGGTTTTGGATTTTCCTTATGTTAAAAATTCCCTTAGAGCCTCATTGTAATGATCATCTTCTTTCGAATGTGAGTATCTGTCACATCTCTTCTCAGAGACAAGATGCCACCATTCTAGCAAGTCTTTCACTTTGTATTTTTACAGTCTCTGTAGATTTCTTTCATTAATAGAAATCATGTATTGCTGTATTTCTCTGTTTCTAGCAATATTTATGTGTATTTCATTGTAGTATCTCTTCTTTCATTTCGTTCTAAAAAATAATCTGGATCAATTCGACTTCAGGAACAATGATGTTGTTTGATCCAGTCAAGTCGACATTCACTAAAAAATTGTATAAGGTTTCAATTCAAACACCTTTCATTAAGACCATCGCACCTATGACCATGTTGCATGTATCCTTCTGAAATAGAGTATGCACTCCTACATCACTCATCTTGCTGACAGATATTAGGTTTCTTTCCAAACCCAAAATGTGTAGCACACCTGGAAGGGTTCTACTCCTCCCATCCTGCAGTATCAGATGAAGTCTTCCTCATCTACATTTTTTTTTTCTGATTCATCCCCTAAGAACACATATCCTCCTTCATATCGTTCATATTTGAAAAACCTTTCTCTATGCGGTGTCATATGATAGAATGCTCCTGATCTGATCAACCAAACATATAGATCCAACTGTGTACTGGTCGATGCCAGGTACACATCACCTCCCTTATCTGGAGTCATCTTTCTCTTAGTCGACTGCTTCTCGTTGGATCCTATACTGACTTCCATTACCTTTGACTTGCAGTCCCTTTTGTAATGCTTGACTTTGCCGCATTTCCAACATCTTCTCATCGAATGAACATGGGATTTAGATCTACCCTTCGACTTAGACTTTCTACCAGAGAATTTTCCTTTATCTCTGTCAACCGATCAACCTCTCACCACTAATGCATCTTTGGTTGATCCTTCCATCTTCTTCCTTCTCATTTCTTCTGACAGTAGAGATGAAACCATGTCTTCTAGCACTAGTATGGTTGAATTTCTCCCTATATCCACAACTAAGTTATCTCAGGAGTCTGACAAATAACATAATAGGCTAACACATTTCTCCTCCTTAGTGATTTTAATATCCACAAAAGATAACTGGCTTAAAATGGTATTAAATGCATTTAAATGCTTAGTCACCAAAATTCCCTCACCCATCCTCAGAAGATACAATTTCATTATGAGAAACAACTTATTTACCAGGGATTTCGACTAGTACAAGGTCCCCAACTTGTCCCATATTTTCTTGGTTGAATCTTGACCTGATACATTCAATAGTACCGAATCTGAAAGAGAAAGTCGAATCATACTCCTTGCGCTTCTCTTGAGTTTCTCTCATTCTTTCATTGACATACTTGTCACCATGGTACCTGGACATATCATTTCCATTGTTCTCGATCTACAAGGAGATATTCAATTTTAAGCTTCCAAAGCTCAAACTTCTGGCCATTTAATTTTTCGATCTCTATTCTTGAGTTTCTTTCCATTCTTTAATACAATATTTAAATATTTCTAACTTACGACTCTTACTAAACCTAGGGTTTAGCTAAGATCCAAGGTTGCTAAACCAATATCTGATACCACATGTTTGGAAATGAAGAACACTTCCACACTAAACCTAGTAGAAGAGAGGAAGAAAGATTTAAACAAGAAAGTAAATGACAAAGAAAACACACAGTACATAGAGATTTTACTTTGGAAACCCAAGTCGAGAAAACCAACATTCCTTGAGCATTTTTCTCTCTTGTTGTATTATTAATTCAGAATAAAATGTTACATGCCTAACCTTGGTCCACACTTAAGACAAAATCAACATCATACCTTCTTGATTTACACAAGAACAACCATGTAGCTAATTCAGATTACATCTACATGACCAACAACCTGTATTGGCTAATCTACAATTCATTATCCTTTACATCATTACAACACGCCTTCTTTATAGGATTTAAAGTAGGAAAAACCATAAAGAAAAGGTGCCCAAAGACGATTACAAATCCACGTAGATCATTGGCTACAAATCCCATGAATATCGAGATTCTGTTACAGTCAACTACCAAGTCGGATTACCAGTCGACTACCAGTCGACCTTCAGACTGTTTCCACATAACCTCCTTTTGACCTCTTGTCAGTTTACCTCTTTGACTTTGAATTTACCCAGTCGAACCACCTCGACCTTTGAATTGTTGTTGATTCCTTCGTCTTCAACTGTTAGTCAATCCACCTCGACTAGAATTTCACTGCAAAGAATATAACAACCAAACAATGTGAAGTTATACACTCATATGTTATGTTATTAAGGGAAATGTTGATCATATTTTACACCATTTTAATGAAAACAACAACCCACTAGTAGTGGGCCCATGCATATAGTCATGAGAAATACCCAATTTTCACACTAAAGATGGATTATGATAAATGTTAAAAGATTCACTCTCTTAAATATTTAACCCAGATTCATATGCTTCATACTTAAAAATCACAATTATAAAAATGGTACATTCTCTATTGCCTATGAAATTAAAATATAATACCTAAAAAGCACAAACACTAGGAGATGTGGGACATAGAGGGGGATGATTTTTGCAATCTTGTACATGAGGCATTTTCCATAGGGTGTCTTTCAGAATCATTCAATCAAGGATTAATCAAGCTTATTCCAAAGAATACATTGAGAGATTTTATTGGTGGGTGGCGGCTGATAACTTTATTGAGCATTGCTTATAAAATTATGGCCAAGGATTTAGCCAAGAGAGTTCGATAAGTGGCTTGGAAAATTTTCCACCAAGAGTAGACAAGTTTTGTACAACGATGGTTTATTTTGGATACAATCTTATCAACTTGGGAGGCCATGGAGTGGGCCAGGGAATCTGGTCAACAAGCACTCTTCTTGAAAATATATTTCAACAAAGCATGTGATCATATTGATTATACTTTTATCACTGATATGTTGACTTGCCTTGGGTTTGTTTTTTTGGTACGAGTAACACTTTTTTTACATGTGCCTCTTTTGTTTGAGTGAATAATGTATTGTTCTCCCTCGCATCCATATCCATAGTTCTATCAGGAAAAAGGTTCCCTTTGGCCCTTTATCTCTATGTTTTGAAATCTAACGCTGTTGGATATTTATTGGAGGCAGCTCATCTTCAGGGTCAGATCATAGGTATTTCCATCCCCAAGGGGTAGGAGATGATTAACAATCATTTTGTGGATGACTCTCTTTTTTCAGTGTCTGCTGATAAGGAGTCTATCTTAGCTTTCAGGGATAGTATTATAGTGTTTTGTGAGGCTTCAGGGGCAATTGTTAGAGATCACAAGATAGACTATTGGTTAGTTGGTATTGAGGATAGACCTATGTACTTTCCAGGTGCTTAGAGGTTTTTCAAGCCATGGTTTATCATGCAGTATCTTGGTATACCATTTGCAATAGACATTCTACGGGTTGCAATGTGGGATTGGTGCTTCGAAAGATTGCAACAAAAGTTATTTTTTTTCAATGCAAGGATATTCCCTTTGCTGCTAAGTTGATGGCAGGGAGAAACATTCGTCAGGCCTCCCACATTTACTATGTGTCTTTCTGGCTTCCAAGCAAGCTGCAATTTCACTGATTGGAACATATTTTTCTCTTTTGTATCATTCCCAAGGATGAGGGGGTCCTTGGCTTGATTGATGTGGAGACTCAAGGAATCATTTTAGATGCTAAATGGGTAGTTAAATGTTTGGAGCGATCATATCCTTGACAGGTTTTGATGTTGCATGGATTGATTTCATCCCAGAATTTTGGCAGAGTAAAGGGTCAATTTGATTTATGTGATATCATATCTACTCCTCATAATTTCCATATTTCAGGGTCCTTCATCTTCAAGAGTATTTGGATATCTTGGAGGAGGGCATCAAGCTTGGTTCATTGGAAGTGGTCAAGAAGTATATCGAGTTGGGATTTGGCTAGGAGGCCAATTTAGAGTTTGAGACAGGAGGGTACTTACATATCTGACCTCCATCATTTTTAGGAAAGGAGGCTTAGAAAAAAAAATATTTTCTTATGGAGATATCTTTTGGATTCCAATACTCATTCTTGGAAGACTTGGCATTTCATGCCTAGGGACTTTTCATTGTCTTCTATGAATTGGCCTATCTGGATGGATATTATCAAGCTCATACCCCATGAAGAGATTTTTAAGAAGAATATTGATATGACTAGGGCCTATTGGTGAGATTGGAATTGGAGTTTTGGACATCCATTGAACCAATATGATTCTCGTAATATCTACTCCATTTTTCATCAATGGCATGAGCTAGGTACCATTCTCAATGCCAGGTAGATTTCTTCAGAAGTAGAGAGCCATTGGATTCAAAGGTTTCATGGTGTCTGGTTGATTCAAGATTCTTATAAGATCCAAGTTTTTTCTTGGTTGGTGTTCTACTAATGTCTCCCCTATAAAGCTAGGCTTTTCAAAAGTGGTCTTTCTGATGGCCTTTGCCCCTCTTGCTTGAAGTCCAAATCAGTGAAACATATTTTATGGGAGTGTGCCTTTGCGAGATCTTGTTGGGCCTAGGTTCAATCTCAATTGGAAAACATTCTTCCGAGGCATTTGGATTGGCAGTCAGTTTTGTTTGGTGATTCCATATCAGTGATCTGAGATTCCTTGGCTGGTATTTGGCACTGTTTGAGATTCTTCGCCTTATATATCCTTTGAAAAATTCATTACAAGTTTGTTTTTGATAAGAGTTTAGTTCTAAGTCAAGGTTTTGGAAATTATGGGGAGATGAGGTACTTACACAACTCCTTGCAAAAGGGGCATTACTGATTAGAGATTCCAAATTGCTAGATTCATCCACTTATTCTAATTTCATAGTTGTTTTAATATCTCTTCCCAAGAGGATATGATTTTGATTTTGATTGTATATACCGTTTTGTCTTTTTCATGTCTTTTTAACTGCTAATGTAAATAATTTTTTTCATATATAAAAAGTATCTTTTACAAAAAAAAATCGAAGTCATTTTAAATTATGTGGGACAAGACAATTATTTTAGAAAAAACCTTCGTGTAAATAGTGGAAATTTTGAATAAAAATTTGGATTAAATGTAGTGGAATGAAAATTTTCCCGTCTTCACCATTTTTGTTCATCTCATTTTTTATTTTTTTTTAGAAAAAACCTTCATGTAAATGGTGGAAATTTTGAATAAACATTTGGATTAAATGTAGTGGAATGAAAATTTTCCCCTTCTTCACAATGTTTTGCTCATATGATAGAAGAATTTAATATGATGAAATTTGATTTAATTAAATGATCAACTTATTTGATCACTGTAATTAAGTTATTGATCAATATGAAATGAAGTTGTTATATATTATTTAACCATTTTATCAAGTTTCTTAAATTGTTATTTAATGAAGGGTAATTGGGTTAGTTATATTGAATAAAAAAAATTCTTTGTTATGCAAACAAATTTAAATAGAAAAATTTAGTATGATGAATTTTGATTTAATTAAATGATAAACTTATTTTATCACTATAAAGGTGGAATAATTTTATGGCTAGCTTACAAGATTCAATTTGGAAATCTTTAACTAAGAAATTATAAATGGGGTGTATCTATTATGTCAAAGCCATCTTATACTTCCACTTGGTTTCAATTGCAAATGTCTATTTATAAATAATAACAATGTCTTTACTTTACAAACCAACCAGACCCATTAACATATATTGTTGTTGTTGTTTTGGATGTTTAATTGAAATCTAAATGAACTATTTGATAACATATTCAAAAAAGTTGCTAATTTTTTTCCATTAAATACATTTTTTTCTAGATGTTACTAAGGACTTTTCTAATGATGTCCATATTGATTTTACTAATGAATTTTTTTTATTGATTTGCATGTAGATGCTTATATAAACATCATAACATCCTTGCATGCACTATTGTGATGTAACTTTGGACTTATATTTCAACTCAAAAATGTCCAAAACAGAGGCCATTGGTTACAAAAGCAAGGACTTCAATGAAGTGTCAAGGAAAAGATACTTACACATTTTTTAAGTGACAAATAATAAAAAATATTGTATTCTAAACTTCATTTTTTCATTTATTTTTAGTATTTACTAACTTGAGACAAGGGACTATCAACAAGGGTATTGTGAATTGGTGAAAGTCATGTATTTTTGTGGAGACTAGTGTTCAAATCCAAAGTGTGTTGTAGAGTGCACCTTTCTTATCTTTATGCAAGCATTTCAAATGTAAAAAAAGCATGTAAAATAAAGATATAATTATCTAATCATTCATTTGGATGTAAGCATTCCAAACCTGCAAAAACATGAAAAAAAAAGATATAATTATCTAATCATTCATTTCATTTTTTATTGTAAGGACTTTCTTGTCATATGAATAACATTGCTTCTAGCTCAGTACACTAACAAAGGTTTTCATCTGAGTTTTAAATAATGTTTATAGCATAGTAAATACATTGAACTAATAGGGTGTGTTTCCACCCGCATGTCAACATGATTGAAAATTTACATTTTGTGTATCTCATTTAATTTTTTCCATGACAAAGTCCATATGTAATTTTTCCATGTAGGAAAGTGGATAATTAGAAAATGTGTTTGATTAGATTAAAACAACCCTTGTGGATTCTTATTTTTCCACAAGTGGATTGAATTAACATGAACCAAGTTCCATATAAAATGAATAAGTCGGCACAATTTTCTTCGTCAATATGTTTCATTCAATATGGATTTTTCACTAAGTTTCATATAGGATGAATGAGTTTCCACGCCTTTCTTCAATATCAAGTCTCACACAATGAACCTACCAACCAAATTCAAACTAGAATCAATATGTTACCCCAACTTCTTTACGTGCATTTCCTTGTCAATTTGATATAAACCAAATTCCATATAGAATTAATTAGTTTGCACAACATTCTTCACCAATATGCCCCATTCAATATGGATTTTATCTACTAGTTTTTATATAAAGTGAATGCATTTCTAAACCTTTCTTCAGCAACATGTATTGAACAATCTACCTACCAACCAAATTCAAAAAAGAAACAATAAAAGTTTCCCCAACTTCTTCACTTATATTTCCTAGGTAATCCCTATACCAACCAAGTTCCAAATAGAACTAATGAGTTTGCACAACGTTTTTCACCGAGATGTCCCATTCAATATTTATTTCCCATTAAATTCCATATTCCACACCTTTGTCCAACAGTATGTCCTAGAAAATTGACCTATTAACCAAATTCAAATTAGAAACAATTATTTTGTCCAACTTCTTCACCTCTATTTCTTAGTCAATACTAGTACCATCCAAATTCCATATATAGCTAATGAATTTGCACAACTTTATTCACTAATATATCCCTTTCAATATGGATTTCCYACTAAATTCCATATATAATGAATGGGATTCCACACTTTTCTACAATAGTATGTCCTAGAAAATTGACACACTAACCAAATTCAATGTGACGTACCCATCACCAACAAACCCAAAATAATTGCTCGAAAACCAAACTGTAATGTACCCATCGAATYGGGTACCTATAAAAATTCTCCTTCTTGGGAAATTTGAATTTCCATTTCCATTCTTTAAATCAAGAAACCTGATACATGTGCATGCAATTAACAAGAACATGCTAAAATATAAAGGAAATGATTAATCATCCATGCACAATATCAATAGCAGACATGAATGATATAAACACATATCATAGATAAATAATACATAATGGAATATATAAATTACATAGAAAACACAGAGAGAACTTATCTTTTCAAATAAACATTCACAAACTAGCTCCAGATGTCAGACATTCCACCCAACCATAGACATTGTTGTTCTAGCTCTCAACAGTAGGTCACCCCCGAGTCAGGGCTATGAATCCACAAGGATGGGTCCCATGCAAACTCTAACACACACAACCATCTATAAATCTCTCACAGTTATCTCTACCACACAAAAACCCTAGTTTACCAACTCTCTTCTCCTTCAACTTGCACAACCCAAAGAAATGAACCCCTTTCTCTGCAATGCAATCCTTCAATTTATTCCACTTCTTTTCTAGGGATCCAATGCTACTAGTCAAGAAATATAAATGTTGGAAAATCCAAGGATTCTAAGTTGTGGACAATTCTTTCTTAACTTCCATCATTCACATGCACACATGCATCCATTCCTTTCTATAATAATCAATAATTACTAACAACCAACAATCGATGGCTCTCTTCCTACAATAATTCCTTCCCATGTCCAAAACTAATAGAAAGAATGAATGAGGAATGGACAAGAATGATTGAGGAACAATGAAATGAGTGATTAACTAAATGAATGAGGAACCCCCAAACACCCCAAAAATAAGGGTTTATATTTACATGCAATAAAGCACCGCATGGCCTTCCCTAAGAATTTAATGTAACCACTTTCCCCCCAACTAAAATCAATATGGGTGAAAATAATACAATAAAAGACTCTGTCCCTTTAGCCCCCCCTCTCTCATGGAATCATATCCACCTATCTATGTCCTTGTTCATCTTGCAACCAACGATGTATTTTATTAATAATATTGAAAGCATTACATTTCTAGGCACTCCAACCTTTTTAACTTTATAGGCACTATGGACTTTCATGAATAAAAGAATACATTATTAATCTGGGGACACAAAACTAGGGTATAACATTCCCCTCCCCCTCATTTTGGCACTGTCCTCAGTGCATATACAAAACATAAATCAAAATTTCAAAAGTTTTCAAAAAGTCGTGAGTACTCTTCTTGCATGGCATCTTCATGCTCCCAAGCAACATATTCAGGACCGTAGTAGGTCCACTGAACCTTTACTAATCCTATGGCTCAATTATGGAGCACTTTGACCTTCTTGTCCAATATGTGCAGCAGTTGGACCTGAAAGTCTCATTCTGGCTCCACCTAAATCAAATTCCAATCAACAACATGGTTATGACCATGTACATACTTTTTCAGCAAAGAGACATGAAATACATTATGCACATTCATGGAAGAAGAGAATGCAAGCATGTATGCAACTGGCCCTATTCTGTCCAATATCTCAAATGGACCACAAAGTATGGCTGATAGCTTTGTACAACTTCCCAACTTCAATGAGCTCTTCTTGGGCTTCACTTTCAAAAACACATTCTCTCCCACTTTATATTATCTAGTTGTCCTATTATTATCTTCATAAATCTTCTATCTATCTTGTGTTGCTTTCAAATTCTGCTTAATTTTAACCATTTAATCTTCCATATCCTTGAGAAATTATGTCCCAAGTACCACTCTATATGTTGGTTTTTCCCAACTCACTGGAGTATTTCATTTTCTACCATACAAATATTCAAATGGACTCATCTTCGATGAAGTTTGATACACATTATTATAGGAAATCTCAACCAAATTTAAGTAATATTCCCACCTAGATGGCTTATCCATCACATACATTCTCAACATGTCTTTAATCACTTGGTTGGATCTCTCTATTTTCCCATTTGACTATGGATGGTATGTTGTGATAAAATTCAGATTTGTATCAAATCCTTTAAATAATCCCCTCCATAATTTTGAATTAAACTTTGTATCTCTGTCTGAAACAACTTCCTTAGGTATTCCATGCAACCTAGCAAATTCCTTCATGTAAATCTCTATAATATTAGTTGTTGTATGAGTCATTTTTACGGTAACAAAATGATCATCCTTTGTCAATTTATCCACCACTACCATTATTGAATCATGTTTCCTTGTTGTCTTGGGAAATTTAGTAATAAAATCAATGGTTACCACTTCGAATTTCCACTTTGGAATTGGCAATGGCTATAGCAAACCCGTTGGGTGTCTATGCTCATCTTTCACTCTTTGAAATTCCATACATTTGGCAGTCTAATTATCAACATCCTTTTAAATCATTGCTATCCAAAAGTATTGGCTTCTTATTGTTGCAATTGTTTTTTGGTAACCGAGATGTTGGGCATATGGAACATTATGCATTTATTTTAATACCAAATTCCTAAGTTCTTCGGAACTAGGAACACAAATTTTGGTTTTATGCATAAGTAATCCATCTTCTTTAATCTTATATTCTTTAAATTTCTATTCTACATTTTCATTCTATAAGCTTTGTTTTATCTATATGTAATGTTGGTATGTAACAATAACATCTAAAATTCTTCTCTTTAAATATGAACTATGCTTACTAATGGTTGTAGCATGAATGAGATGTACTCTTCTGTTGAGTGCATCAACTAATTTCTTTTCTTTTCCTTTGATATGGTTAATGTCAAAGTCATACTCACTTAAAAATTTCAGCCATCTTGTTTTCCTAACATTTAAATTTGTTTGCTCAAAAAGATATTTCATACCACTATGGTATGTCCTTAATTCAAATTTATTTACCATAAGAAAATGCCTCCGCATGTTAAATGCATGAACTATGGAAGCAATCTCCAAACCATGTGTGGCATAATTCCTCTCATGTTCTTTAATTTTTTTGTACTCGTAACTAATGACATGTCCATTCTGAGTGAGGACTCCATAAATTGCTTCTTTGCATGTGATGCATACCCCCTTCTCTCCTAAGGGTTGTGTGACCTCCTGGTCAAGATATTCAATTCTGGAGTCGAACGACTCTCTGAAACTTTGTTGATCTTGTTCTATATTGAACATAGGTCCTGTTGGCTCCCTTTGCAGGCTTCATGATACCCGCGACCTTCCCTTTCACATTCTGTGAAATCTTAGAATTGGCGTTAGCACCTTTTATTTCAGCCCCTCCTCAGATGTGACCTTGAGCAATGACCTCATTCCTATGCCCGATTTTAGGCTCAATCAAGAGTGGTTTGGGTCAAACCTCTTTTCTCCCCGATATTCACCTTGAGCCTCCACGTGTCTTTCCTCTAAAATTGTGGTCTCAATCCCAGCCTGCCCTCAATCTCGTAAAGGTCGAGAACTTTCTATCCCCACAATGCAAGATGACCGTCGATCTCACGATCTTGATGGTTCTTTAGAATGGACGACCGAGATCTATTTCTCAGGATCAACGGTTTAGATCTCCTTCTCCTAGATCAACGACTATGGTCGATTCGAAATTATGGACTTCGGAATCCTCAAATATCAAACTTTTCTCCCCTCGAAATACACAGAATCCTGCCACGCATCCACTTGGATCGAGCAGTGGGGATTTACTTTGGAAAATCTGACGATCGTCATCTTCTTTAGGCCTTTGAATAGAATTCATAGATTCACTCCACCTATCCTCTGAATCCAGCGATTGAGGTTCACTTCGGCTCTCCGCCTCTTCGCACTTTGGGAATATCAATTTTCAAACCTTGATGGGTTGTCTCTCCTGTGTGTGCGAAGCGTTAAATCTCATGCATCTTGTCCTAATCAGATGATTGTTGATCCTTTGTTCTTTGATCCAACGACCACTATCGCTCCCCCTCCTAAGATTCTGATTTCTTATGACCTAGAAGATTTTCTAAGTCTTAAAAGATATCTACCTTTGAACCTCCTGCGAGTCCACTTCTCAGACCTCAACTACACTTATAAAAAGTGTTATCCCTCATGAGCTTGGTCTTTATGAATATTTCGACTTCCCACTCACTCCTTTCATTTCAGGGATTTCGATAACTCAGATTTGAAGGATTTCTCGAAAAGGAATTCTTTTCACCCTCTTGGCGTTCTCCTTTTCTGGTTCATCGACTTCTTATAGAGTCACTTCAACACTTAGCCGAATCTCGAATCTGTGTGCTCCTTGCAACAGATTCTTACACAAGGTTTGAATTCTTGTGGATGACTATGCACTCCTTGCAGCAGCCACTTTTCACTCCTTGAAAAGGGAAAGTTTCATGCTATCTCTTTTGAGCTTCGGAATTGAAGCAGATTCCTCCAATGCACTCCTTGCGCTTTGTGTGCACACCTTGCACTCACTCAAAAAAAGAGAAACAATTGAAACTTACACTAACATTCACAGTTTCATCTAATCATAACGAAATTCATTCATTCATGAAAACACAATAATAGAGAATTGCAGACGGTAACAATATTATGCATTTGGATCAAATTTTCCTCTGTCATATTCATTCAAAAGTAAATGGCTATAGCGAATATCAAAACAATAACTTAAAAACTCGGAAAATTCCTACTAACTCGAAACAACCTCATTTGGGCATACAAAACCTCTATTTATCTTTGAGGATCCTTAGGGTTACCCCCGACTACTCGTCTACTCTAAAAATGAAAACCTAACTGCTACCTAAGTTCAGTTACATTCAAGGCTCAGAGTGAAACTCCCTGATTGCTCATGATCATTCAACCTCCAAGCGTTTGATCTTCTTCTATTCTTCATCAGCTCCCTGAAAGACTTACAGTAACTCCCAACATTTGAGATTCTGAAATGATTTATGAGCATTGAGTTTTCCTGCCATGTGTGCTCACTGACGATGCTCCTGCATCATACTCCCCCTGGATCAAATTTCATGGAATCCTGTCCATGAGCTCCTACACAAAATTTCCATGCTTCTGGAGATCAGCTTCATTTTCCCAACTGGCATCCTCTATCGGGTGTTCCTTCCACTTAACCATATATTCAAAATAGGTCTTCTTGCTAATTCTCTGATCAATGATCTTCTCCATCTGTGGTTTTTCTGCTATAGGCATTTCGTTTTCCCATTGAATCGTATATTGATCTTCTGATCCCTCTGTGTCATCTTTCCTGTAAGGATACAGGTCTGAAATGTTGAATATGGGTGATATGCCCACTTCATTTGGCATCTCAATCTCATAGGAATTTGCATCAAATTTCCTCAAGATCTTACATGGTCCTATCTTCTTCATATTTAACTTGTTATATGTCCCCCTAGGGAACCTTTCTTTCCTGAGATGTGCTAGAACCTGATCTCCCACCTCAAATTTAAGTTCTCTGTGATGTTGATCAACTCTGCTCTTGTACTCTTGGCTAGAGTTCTATAATTGTCCTATGATCTAGATATGGAGCTTCTGCATTTTTGCAACAAAATCTTCTACTCCAATGCTTCTGATCTCACTCTGTCCCAAGTCTCTTAACTCATATACTCCCCTGGATTGCATTCCATACAATATCTGGAATGGGATCTTTCCAGTGCTTCTGTTTGGTGAGTCATTGTATGCAAATTTTGCTTTTGGTAGAATATGATCCCATTGATTATGATGCTCAGTGACCAAACTCCTCAACAAGTTTTCCAAACTTTTGTTTACCACCTCAGTCTATCCATCTATCCGAGGAGGATAAGCTAAGCTGAAGGACAAATCTGTCCCCAAATTCTTCCACAATGTTCTCCAAAAATGACCAACAAATTTTGTGTCTCTGTCCAAGACAATGCTCCTAGGTAGGTCGTGAAGTCTCACTACTTCCTTGAAAAAAAGATTTTCAACATGTGTTGCATCACTGGTATTCCGGCATGGGATAAAGTGTGCCATCTTTAAAAATCTATCCACCACCAAAAATATGAAGTCAAATCCTCTTTGCATTCTTGGTAGTCCCAACATGAAATCCATGCTTATTGCATCCCAAGGCCTCTATGGTATTGGCAATGGTTGATACAATCCAGTGTTTTGTATTTTCATTTTGCACATTGGCAGATTCTACATATGTTCACAAATTTTATCACTTATTTCCTCATTCCTAGCCAATAATATGAACTGCTTATCTGTGAAAATGTTTTATCATGGTCAAAATGTCCAACTAATCCTCCACTATGCTTTTCCTTCAAAAGGTTATCCCTCATTGAGCATTTTGGTATGCACAATTGATTTCCTTTGAACAACAATCCCTCTTGAATCATATACTCTATCCACTGGCTCCTATCTCTCAGCAGAGGATTCACGCATGCTTTGTATGCTTCCTTCAAATATGGATCATCACTGTACATTTCCTTAAGGTGTTCAAACCCCAAGGTCTTCACCTGAAACTCCTATAGAATCAAACATCTCCTTCTCAATGCATCAACAACTTTGTTAGAACTCCCAACAATATGTTTTATGACAAAAGTAAAAATTTTCATAAACTCAATCCACTTTGCATGTTTCTGATTGAATTTTTCCTATATGGTTATGAATTGTAAAGCTTGGTTATCGCTATACAAGACAAATTTATGTGGGACAAGGTAATGTCTCCATTTCTTCAAGGCTTGAATTATGGCATAAAAATCCTTATCATATGTGGAGTATTTTCTCTTAGTCTCATTCAACTTCTCACTAAAATAGGCAACATGTCTATTATCCTAGCTCAAAATTGTTTCAATTGCAACTCCACTTGCATCACATCTCACCTAAAATGTCTTTTGAAATTAGGTAAGGCCATAATTGGTCATTTTGTTATTTTCTTCTTCAGTGTATTGAAGCTCTTCTCGACTTCCTCTGTCCATTTAAAATACTTGTGCATGTTCTCTACTGTGTCCATCATTGGTGCATAAATTCCACTGAAATTTCTGATGAACTTCCTATAGAAACTTGCTAATCCATGGAAGCTTCTTACCTCAAACATGCTTCTTGGTGATGTCCATTCTTTGATTTCTCTCACTTTCTCTGGATCCTTCTTAAGTTAATTTGAAGATATCACAAAACCCAAGTAAATGAGTTTTGTCTTCATAAAAGAGGACTTCTTCAGATTTATCAACAACTTCTCCTATTGTAGTCTTCTCATCACTAGTGTCAGGTGTCTCAAATGCTCCTCTTTAGTCTTGTTAAAGATCAATATACCATCTAGATATACAACCAAAAACTTGCCAATGAAATCTTTCAGTATTTTGTTCATCAACCTCATAAAAGTGGCTGGGGCATTTGTTAAGCTAAATGGCATAACAAGCCACTCATACAAACCTTAATTTGTATTAAAGGATGTCTTCCACTCATCACATTCTCTCATTATTATATGGTGATATCCACTTTTCAAATCTATCTTAGAAAAGAAATTTTCTCCACTTAAATAGTCCATCAGATCATCCATTCTTGGCAAAGTAAATCTATATCTAATGGTGATCTTGTTAATGGCTCTTGAGTCTGTACACATTCTCCATTCTCCATCTTTGTTTGGACTCAAAACAGTTGGTACTACCCATGGACTTAAGCTCTCCCTGACCAACCCTTTGTGTAACAATTCCTGGACTTGGTTTTTTACCTCCTCATTCTCTCATGTTGTCAATCTGTATGTTGCTTTGTTTAGCAGACTTTCTCCTAGTATCAGATCAATATGATGGATGATACTCCTGATGGGTGGCAATGAGTTAGGAAACTCATCCACCACTATGTCATCAAAATTATCCAACAATTCCTGAACTTCTTCAGGCAAATAATCCATCAAAGTACTTGTAAGGATAACTCTGGGTTTTCTCACCACAACAAACTGCATCTCCTATTATTTCTTGACTTCCTTTAGGAGTTCCTTTCCACTCATGAGAAGTATGCTCATTTTGGATTCCTCTTTCACTTTCTTCTCTTTTATTGGAAACAACATGTGTGTCCTACCATTCTTCTCCAAGGTGTATGTATTTTTCCTCCCATCATGAATGACATTCCCATCAAACTTCCATGGTCTTCCCAACAAAATATGACATACATACATGGGAATCACATCACACATAATTTCATCTCTATATCCTCCTATCTTAAATTCAACAAGGCATTGTTTAGTAACCATTACCTGGTGTCCTTTCTGCAACCATGATACTTTATATGGATTCGGGTGTGCAGTCATCTCCAGCTCCAGTTTCTCCACCATCTCCGTGGATACTAAGTTATCAATGCTCCCACAGTCAATTATCACCTTGCATACTCTATCTTTAGTCTTGCAAGCTGTACTGAAGAGATTTTTCCTCTGCACTGGCTTTTCAACTTCTGCTTTTGGTTTTAAGAGAACATTTATCAACATCAGGGACGTTCCATCCTTTGCTCCTTCTACTTCAACATTCCTCCTCTATGCTTCTGAAATGTGAGCTTTGCCTTCTCCTTCCTTCTTTCTCTTGGGACATTCCCAAGACTTATGTCCTGCCTTTCCACAGGTGTAACATCTTACTTCTCCTCCTCTACTTCTTCCTCTTCCTCTAGAAGAACTCCTTCCACCACCTTGTCTTCCTCGGTAACTTCCTACTCTTTCCGAGTGAGTGTGTGGGTTCTCAGTCTCATCTTTGAATTTATGTGACTTGTCATGGGAAACTCCCTTTCCTTTGTTCAGAACTGGGCTTCTACCTCTGGCTCACTGGTTTTTTTTTGGCTAACTTCTTCTCTTCCTTCAGTGCAAACAGATAAGAATCTTCCACAGTCCTTACTAACATCATGCTGATCTCATCCTGGATTTCATACCTCAGGCCATTTATATACTTGGCAAATTTATCTTCATCTTTCTCTCTTTGTCTAGTTCTAATGTTCAACTTGTAGAACTCCTCTGTATACTCTTTAACTATCATCCCCTTCTACCTCAGGTTTTGCAGTTTCTTAAACAAATTGATTTGATAATCTTTGGGCATGAATTTAGCCCTCATCTTGGCTACCATTCTGTCCCAATTATTTATATTTTGTTTTCCCTTGCTTCTCCTCTCATCTTGCAGTTCATCCCACCATAGTGCTGCATGTCCCTTGAACCTGGTGACAACATGTCTCACCCTTTTCTCCTCATCAACGTCTTCATAGTCAAAATATTTGTCCATGGATCGTATCCAATCCAGCAGCTCTTCAACATCCAAATTACCTTTGTACATTGGGACCTCTATCTTGGCTCTAGCTCCCAATATGAGAACTGCTCTCAGCAAGCGTTCTTCAAAAATGTTTTCTCCTATAGCTTCCTCAACTTCTACTTCTTCGCTCTCTGCATTGTTGATGTCTCTAGCATCAGGTGCCCTTCTCTGAGCTGCTTCCATTGCCTCTAATCTTGCATGAAGTTCTCGCATTTCCCTTTCTACAACCCAATTGGCTAAAGGCACCCCCCCTCGTCTCCTCGGTGGCATTGTGTTGACTGTCTCTCACACACAAAGTACAAATTCAAATTCTTTCACCTCCTCTCCTTTGCCTACTATTTGCAATAAAAATTCTCGATCTGATACCACTTGATGCAGACCCCCTTCTCTCCTAAGGGCTGCGCGACCTCCTGGTCAGGATCTTCGATTTTGGAGTCGAACACCTCTCTAAAAATTTGTTGGTCTCATTCTGTATTAAACATAGGTCCTCTTGGCTCCCTACATAGGCTTCAGGTTACCCGCAAATTTCCCTTTTGCGTGCTGTGAAATCTCAAAATCAGCATTAGCGCCTTTTCTCTCGGCCCCTCCTCAGATGTGACCTTGGAAGATGACCTCACACCTACATGGGATTTCGGGCGCACTCAGAAGTGGTTTGGGTCAAACCACTTTTCTCCCTGATATTCACCCTGAGCCTCCACATGTCTTTCCTCTAAAACCATGGTCTCAATCTTGGCCTGCCCTCAATCTCGTAAAGGTCGAGCACTTTATATCCCAAAAATGTGAGATGACCATCGATCTCACGATCTTGATGGTGCTTTCGAATGAACGACCAAGATATATTTCTCGGGATCAATGGTTTAGATCTCCTTCTCCCAAATCGATGACTGTGGTCGATTCAAAATTCTGGACTTCGAAATCCTCAAATCTCAAACTTTGCTCCCCTCAAAATACACAGAATCCTGCCACGCGTCCACTTGGATTGAACGATGGGGATTTAATTCGGACGATCCAATGATCACCATCTTCTTCGGGCCTTTGACTAGAATCCACAGATTCACGCCACCTGTCCTCTGGATCTAATGATTTAGGTTCACTTCGGCTCTCCGACTCTTCACACTTCAGGAATATAAAGTTTCAAACCTTGATGTGTTCTCTCCTGTGTGTGTGAAGAGTTAAAGCTCATGCACCTTGTCCTGATCAAACAGATGTTGATCCTTTGCACTGTGATCCAAAGGCCATTGTCGCTCCTCCTCCTTAGCTTCTAATTTCTTCTGACTTAGAATATTTTCCATGTCTTCAAAGATCTCTACCTTTGAGCCTCCTGTGTGTCCACTTCTCAGACCTTGACTACACTTCTGAAAAGTGTTATCCCTCCTAAGCTTGGTATTTATGAATATTTCGACTTCCCGCACACTCCTTGCATTTCAGGGATTTCGATAACTCAAATACAAAGGATTTCTCGAAAAGGAATTCTTGTCACCCTTCTGGAAATCTCCTTTTCTGGTTCTTCGACTTCTTATAGTGTCGCTTCAACACTTAGCCAAATCTTTGATCTGTGCGCTCCTTGCAAAAAATTCTTATGCAAGGTTTGAATTCTTGCGGATGACTATGCACTCCTTGCAGCAGCCACTTTTCACTCCTTGCAAAGGTAAAGTTTCATGCTATCTCTTCTAAGCTTAAGAATCAAGGCAGATTCCATCAACGCACTCCTTGTGCTCTGTGTTCACACCTTGCACTCACTCAATATAAGAGAAAAAATTGAAACTTACACTAACATTCACAGTTTCATCTAATCGTAACGAAATTCATTCATTCATGAAAACACAATAACAAAGAATTGCAAATAGTAACAATACTATGCATTTGGATCAAATTTTACTCTGTCATATTCATTCAAAAGTAAATGGCTACAACTAATTTAAAAAAATAACTTAAAAACTCATAAAATTCCTACTAACTCGCAACAACCTCATTTGGGGGTACAAAACCTCTATTTATCTCTGAGGGTCCTTAGGGTTCCCCCCGACTACTCGTCTACTCTAAAAATCAAAACCTAACTTCTACCTAAGTTCAGTTACATTCAAGGCTTGGAGTGAAACTCCCTGATCGCTCATGATCATTCCACCTCGAAGTGTTTGATCTTCTTCTGTTTTTCATCAACTCCCCGAAAGACTCACAGTAACTCCCAATATTTTAGATTCCGAAATGATTCCTGAGCGTTGAGTTTTCCTGCCACATGTTCTCACTAACGATGCTCCTGCATCAGCATGCATCTGCACATACCACAAAATTCTCATTTATGTCAACAATCTTCAAAATAGGTGCACTAGTAAGTAACTCTTTCAACAAATTAATTTTTTCTTCACACTTTGATGTCCACTCAAACTTAATTCCCTTCTTTTGTAAGGAAGTGATGGGATGAGAAATTTTAAAGAATACTGCTATAATATCCTATAGTATCTAGCTAATCCCATAAAAGATATAACCTTTGAAACATTCCTTGGTGCTAACCATCCTCTAATGGATTCAATATTCTCTGTATCTACTGCTATGCCTTCCTATGAACCAATGTTCACCAAATAATAGATCCTCTCTTGGTAAATAGAACATTTTCTTAGCTTGGTATATGACTAATGTTCCCTTAGAACTTGCAACACCAACCTCAAGTGATGCTCATGCTCTTCCTCTAACTTAGAATAAATAAGTATGTCATCCAAGAGAACAATGACAAACTTATCTAGATAATTTATTGGTGTTTTCCAACCTGTAATGGATTCAATATTCTCTGTATCTACTATTATGCCTTCCTCTAAAATATTGTGCCCCAAATAATGGATTAGCTCTTGGTAAAATGAACACTTGCTTAGCTTGGCATACAAGTGATGTTCCCTTAGAAATTGTAGCAACAACCTCAAGTGATGCTCATGCTCTTCCTCTAACTTAGAATAAATAAGTATTTCATCTAAGAACACAATGAAAAATGTATCCAAACAATTTATGAATATGTCATTCATTAATCACATAAAGGCAGCTGGTGCATTGGTTAGTCCAAATGGAACCACTAGAAAATCATAATGCTCATACCTGGTTCTAAAAGTTATCTTATTGATGTCTTGTTCCTTGATTCTCACCCAATGATATCTTGATCTCAAGTCTATCTTTGAAATTATCGTTGCTCCTCTCAGTTGATCAAAGAGGTCATCAATTCTTAGTAGAGGGTGTTTGTTCTTCACGATGGATTTATTCAGTCATCTAAAGTCAATACACAATCTCAATGTTCCATCCTTCTTTTTAACAAAGATTATTGGTGCTCCCCAAGGTGAAACACTTGGGCGTATGTAGCCTTTCATTGACAATTCTTCTAGCTGCATTTGTAATTCTTTTAATTCTAGGGTGCTCATTCTATAAGGATTTTTTGACACTAGGGAAGATCCTAGTACTAAATCAATAGAGAAATCTATATCCCTCTTTGGTGGTAATCCTGGTATTTCTTGGAATACATCCTCAAACTCTTGCAATACTGAATGATCTTCAAGACTTGTCCCTTTGGTATTTTCTGGATCCTCCACATGAGATGCATACAATTGAAATCCTTTCCGAAAACATCTCTTCAACTATAAGGATGTAATCTCCCTTATAGAAATGGGACTTGGAATTCCTTTCACAATGCTTTGTTTTCCTTCTTCATCAATACATGCAACTGTTTTGTTATGACAATCTAGGATGACATGATGCATTTCCAACCAATCCATTCCAATTAGGATATCATAATATCCCAATGACATGATATTTAGATCAACATTACTACTCACTCCATTAAGATTTATTGGACAATCTTTGATAGTTTCATTGATCATTCTTTTGGTTCCAATGGCTAGCTAAACCACACATGATTTTTCTAGCTTACTTCTCTCCAATGAAATCTATGCACTATTTTAGGATCAATGTATCTATGGATTTCTCTTGAATAAATTAAAATAGCAACAGGATGATTACTGATCTTACCTTCCACCTCAATCATATGGGATTGGTGTTTTTCTTGTCGATCTTCCAAGGCTACATATATTATTAGACTATTTCTACCCATGTATTCTACTATAGTAGCCTTTGTATTTTGTGCAATGTCCTCGTCATGTCTTCTCTGTGAGGTAAATCCTTGTACATGTGATATTATTTACATCCTCAACATTTGATTGGTGGTCTTCCCCTTTTTACATGTGAATCCCTCTTGGACTCATTCTTAGCAATATGATGTTGTTGATTTGTTTTAGGAGTTCTTTTGTTGAAAGGAGGTTTGAATCCCTTCCTCCTCTCATA
This sequence comes from Picea engelmannii, assembly GCA_009831015.1. Taxonomy (NCBI): domain Eukaryota; kingdom Viridiplantae; phylum Streptophyta; class Pinopsida; order Pinales; family Pinaceae; genus Picea; species Picea engelmannii. The sequence continues at coordinate 135,205 of ML786522.1, read as the reverse complement.
ACATTTCTCCTTCTTCTTGTCCTTCCAATATTTCTACAAAGATTCTCTTCCCTTGCCTTGCTCATACATGTAATTAGCCTTCCTAATGGTCTTTGTCAAAGTTATTGTCTCATCATATTGAATCTTATATTTATAAAAGGATGGCATTCCACTCAAAAACCTATGTATCTTCACCTTCTCATCCTTGATAAACTCCACATACTTTAGCAATCCCAAGAAATTATTTTCATATTCTCCCTTGGTCATTCTCCCTAACATGAGTTCAAAGAAATCTTGCATATTCTTGTCATAATAGTTCTTTGAAAGATACTCCTTCTGAAAATATTTTTTGAATTGCTTCAAAGTAATCATGCTCTCATTAATGTGCTCAAATTTCTTCAACTGATCCCACCACATAACATCTTTTCCATGCAAATGGTATGTTGAAATATTGGCTTCTAGGTTAGATGAGTAGTTTTGTAATTGAAAGTATTTCCTTACTCGAAGCAACCATGCTTCAACATCATCTTCCCTTTCTCTTTCACCATCAAAGGATGGTGTCTTAATCTTCCTAAGTTCTCCTTACAAATTTTCCAACTCACATCTTCTTCTTTTTTTATGTCTAACAGAAGACACTTCTCAACTACTCTTTGAATCTTTATATGCATAAAACTTAGTAGCTAAGTAAGGAGGTGAGTGATGGATATGAGTCCTTCTATCACTTCTTGAATGACTTGGTATTTTTTAGTTATCCTTTCTTTCATGATGTATTCCTTCTTCTTCATGTCTTGAAAGAGATCTATTCTTCACTTTTCTCTGCAACTGATTTAGGCTTTGAATCATTTGAGAATTTATTTGAGTTTTCTCTTCTTTTTCTCTCATTATTCTCTCATTTTCAACTCTATAACTCTATACTTCCATTTTGATACTTCTCATAGTTTCTACCCATTTTGTTGGTTCCACTATGCTCCTATGTCCATTAGATTTTGTTTCATCACTACCCACACTAATATTTTGACCTTTGGCTTATCTCTCATGATTGTAGGATCTTTGTGCATCCTCCATGACTCTAATATGCAATCCTAGGATTGAATTTCTCTTCTTGTACATCTAATTCTGCAAAATGTGCAAGCAACCATTTTTGCTAGAATTATGCATATTACAGAAATTTGTCAATTCATGCTACATGTGCTTCCTTCTCAAATCATGAAGAATTATCTCACACTTCTCCAAATTATAATAATTATAAGTCATTATCCTCCCCATCAAATTTCCAATGACTATTCCTATGCCCCAATCCAATCTTTGAGATGAAAGCTATGGTTTCCTGAAAAATCTGTTTTAACCCCATTTATGCATTTACTTCATTGGTGTAATTTTACTAGAAGACCAACTTCTATCAACTGTAGAAGAAAATACATCAAGAACAAAGAAAAATTGTGTATCATGAAGTGATAATAATTATAATGGAAAACACATAAAAACCTTCATATTCTCCATCTATTACTCCAGTAAGATTCTACAACAATCTGGAATATGAAACTTTGTCCTTTTTACAAATTTTTCCAGACTTTGAATTTTAGCAAATCTAGTTATCTCCCAAACTATGATCTTCTTTAAAATATTCACTAAACCAAATTTTTCTATATTTATGAGTATTCAAAATTTTTAGTGCATAAAGTTTTCCATTTTTTTGATCTAGGATCACTTTTCTTCCTTTGAAATTCCAAAAAATCCCTAAAAAGTGGATTGGAATAGTGGATTTTGGCCTGTTTCAGCATCCCCCATCCAAACCCCTTATATTTTATTCAATTCCTTCATGGATTATTTTCATGTCTTCTTTTTGGACTCTCTCTAAGAATTTCAACTTAATCTGGATCTCTACCAATGATATGGACCCATATCTTTAAAAACCATTATTTTTCAATTTATGATAATTCCAAGAAGAAATGGACAGTGGTCCTCTCTGAATTTTTTGTATCCCTCCTTACCATAGACACAACATATAAGTTTCATCTCAATATCACTTAATTTTCTCCATTTATGTCCAAAATAAGAAAATGGCTCCAAATGTGGCAATCTATTGACATGGTTGATGATGTGGCACCACGGGTCCACTTCGTACCCTGAGAGGATGCCATGTCACTCTCAGACCCCCCAGCCCTTCCTCATCATCCTCTATTTACCTTTACCTTACCTTACACTTTAATATATAATTAATATAAAATAATTCATTAAATATTGGACCCATCCATACCAGTTGCCACATGACACCACTGTAGTGGCCCATGTCACCAGTGGGGTTCACCTCCACAAATTATCTCCAGAACACAACCTATCCCCACCCCATATCTAATGGTGGAGATCGGTTGAATAGATCGATGATCCATAACATATTTCACATCGTCAATATGCACACAAGTTAACAACTTCTTTGCTATGCAATAGTGGTTTTGCCCATGATACATTGCACATTATGATAGGTTTTACATCCTCAAAGAACTTTTCAAAACCACTCCCTCCACAATGTGATACCACTTGTGGTATTGAGTCACTACTCCACCGTATTATG
>ML786522.1:53907-127867 GCA_009831015.1 Picea engelmannii | reverse complement strand
AGACACTTCAACTTTTTTCCTATCTCATTCTCAACCAAAGCTTTCCATTTCTTAAAAGTATCAAAAACATCATATTTTTTTCAAATGCAATAAACCCAAGTTTTTCTAGTTGCATCATCAATAAAAGTAACATAATAATGAGATCCACCAAGAGATGATACCTGAGCTGGTCCCCATACATTTGTATGCACAAGCTCCAACCTTTCACTCTTCTTTTCTTTTCCGACTCTCAGAAATCTGACTCTCTTTTGTTTTCCATAAACAGAATGCTCACAGAAGTCCAAATCAATTTGTTTAAGATCTAGCAACAAATTTCTTTTGTGAAGTATATGAATCCCCTTCTCACTCATGTGTCCAAGCCTATGATTCCATAGTGTTGTATCCAGTCCTGTAGAAGCTAAAGAGATAGAAGAGTCAGTATTACCAGTACATAAATACAATGTACCTACCTTCTCTCCTTTCGCTATCACCAATGATCCTTTGATGACCTTCCACGTCTTATCTATAAATATGGATATAAAACCTTCACTTTCCAACTGCCCTGTTGAAATTAGATTTTTCCTTAAATCTGTAACATGTCTTACCTCTTTCAATAGCCATTGGTTTCCATTGCGTTGCTTTATTTTTACCTTTCCCATTCCAACAAGTTTGCATGGTGCATCGTCACCCAAATGAACCTGTCCAAAATCACCTTGAACATAATATAGAAAATGTTTCCTATAGGGTGTGGCATGAAATGAAGCCCCTGAATCTACTACCCAAGACTTAGAAATATTATCTACAGAAAGAATCAAAGCATCTTGTAACACATCACGTGTTACATTTGCTTCCTGATTTCTCTTCTGTTGTCCATCTCTTTGTTTCTTTGGAGCTCTGCAGTCTTTCTTCAGATGTCCTTTCTTCCCACAATTCCAACACTCTATATTTCTAAGTTAACAAGCTTGACACAAGAAAATAACTATGCTTGTAGTTATTTGTTTCATTTTTTAATGAGCTTGACATAGAAATGATAACTTTGCTTGAAATTAGTTGTTTCATTTTTTAACGAGCTTGATACAAAAATGAGAAATTTTATTGAAACCCTTGACCATGGCTTCCAATAGGTCTTCATCATATGGAAGAAAAACACTCTGGAAGGAATACATGTCAAGGGACTCAGTAGGGTTAACAAGAGGAAGATTAGGATCCAAATCCTTTATTGAGTGATTCACCATGTCAACTACTAGTTCTAAGTCCAAAGAAGGCGAGCATATAGTGAGAAGCTCCTTCTCATCAATAGTTGAGCGCATGGGACATGTTGCCACACAATTCACATGTGGTGGGTGGGATACCACTTACATATAAGGAACATTCAGGGGAGTCGAATGTTTGGCATTCATATCAAAACCAACGAATGGAAGTTTTTCAATTGTCACAATGTTTCCATTATGAGGGAAATGAATCAGTCGAAAGAGTTTGGAAAAAAAAAACATTCATAGCGTAAACATAGTCCCACCCAAGGAGAAAATTAAATTCCAAGGGGTCCTGGACTATAATAAAATCAATACATACAATTTTCCATCCTAAGGTTTTGGGCAGCTAAGGAAGGATCCCTAAAGGTTTTCTACGTCTTCTATTAAAATTCCATAGATGATGGGTGACTGACACAAGCTGAGGGGAACCCATATATTTCCAAGGAGTTGAGGATAGAATGCTAATAGAAGCACCTTCATCAACAATAGTGCTATGTATCGTGATCTTATCACAAACCTGCATGATAATTTGGAAATGCAAGTAGGAAGGAAGGCGATGCTTCATTAGACTATTCCGATCAAATGAAATGACCTCAGTATTTGGAGGGGGATCCATTGAAATGGGTGAAATGCCCCCTTGACTGCAGGAATATGAAGTGACAAGAAATATTTGAGAAATATCCACTTCACTCTCCAAGGGAAGAGTGGGATTGATCGAGGATTGTATTGGACAAACCACTTTATTAAATTCACTCTCCAAGGGGAGAGCGGAATCAACCGAGGATGGAATCAGACCAACTAGTTCATCAACCAATGGTTGGTTGGGAGAAGGGTCATGGGAAGCAACTGGAGGTTGTTTCTAGGAAATAGAAATGTCTTCAAATAATTGTGAAGCTTCATCCATACGAGGGAAAAGGTAAGTGTGGTGCCTTTCTCACCATAACTAGCAAGGAATCTTGACTTGACGCTTTTTTCCCCCAACCTGATGGTTATTGGTCGATGGGTTGTCACCATAATGACCTGCAATGGCTTGCAACATGGTTTTTTGAGAACCATGAGACCACACTTATAAAACCTTTGGAATATTAGGGCAATTCTTAAGAAGGTGGTCACCATTACAAATCCTGCAAGGGAATTTGGGTTTACGATGTGTGTTTGTATACTTGATAATATCATCAACACTCCCAACATGATTATCAATGGCTGGTTGAATTCCCCCTTGCTTATTTTTCTTCTTCTTGTTCTTCCTTTTCTTCTTCTTCTGAGCCTCCTGGTTACTAGCATTAAGACTTTCACTAGGTGAATAAGAAGAAAGGGAAGAAGACGTAACGAGCAAAGAAGGCAAAGGGTCAACATGAGGTTGATGTTCTTGGGGGGGAGGGCTTGCATTCGAAGAAACAAGAGAATTTGGGATCAAAGTGGAAAAAAAATATACTGGTAACGCTATGGTGAATCTAGGAAGACTCAATGTAGTAATATAGGGAGGACCAACGTTTCCAAAACAAGGTAAAAAAAAAGGTTCCCCATGAAAAGGAGTTCCTTGGTTAGTAGTCCTAATAAATGTTTCCATAGACACACACTCAACCTAAGGTCACTAAATCAAAGAGCACACACTATCAAAGTCCTTATAATATAATACCAAGAAAAAAAATCCCTTGTAACAAGGAAATATGGAAGTAAGGATTTTTCGAAGATGCGATATGAGGTCGTCAATGAAGTTATGAGAAACAGTTACTCCGACCTCCACGTAACATCCCTTCTTGGTGAAAGAAACCCTCGATTCGCGGGGTCACCCTCCAAGGGTACTAAAATTTTGATATGATGTCTATCCCAGGTACCATGGGAAACCCACAATCACCTCTGTAGATACCTAGGAAAGGTTACTAGGGTTACCAACTTGCAGTCAGTCTCCAGGCGGGTACAATCAATAGTCAGAACCAAATTTATGAGTAGATTAACAAAGTTTGAATCTCTTCAAGAGGACTAAAGAAAATTTGATTATTAATACTCACGAGGACCTCAAATAGATTCCATATTCATGAAGCACTGAGACCAAATGAACCTGAAACACTCAAGAAAACCTCCCAATATACTCTCTTTCCACTACAATTGATCAATCTTTGGAGGAGTAATCTTCGCCGCTCTTCTGCACACGACCTCATGTTTAGCCCCTGTGTTAGAGGGGGTTCCCAGCTCTGCCTATATGATAGTTGTATTTTTTCACTTTTTAGTGTTCTACAGTCTTGTTTCAGTGGCCTTGGAGAATTTACTCTCCACCCTACAACCAAAGCTCTAAAATCCTAGACTTGTTGGTTTTCTATAAAAAAGAAAAGTCTAATTGATTTTAGATTATGCACTTGTTTATTTTATTTTTTTTGTTACTCAAAATGGTAAATGGAAGTGAAAATTATGATGTTATCACTCTGACTCCAAGAAGACTTCAAAATAAAAAATGAATGTAACGCAATCTTTAGTTTCAATGAAGCTTATCTACATAAAGGAGCAAGATGTTTCAAGCAAAGAAACAAGTGTAACATTCAATGCAAAAAACATGAATTGCTCTTTGAATGCATAATGTGTCTGGTATATGAGTCAAATAAACTGTAGGATACACGATTCCTTCCCCCCCCGACCATGACGGGGAAAGTTTTTTTTTTAAATGCACAAGATCAAAAATGCTCCACCCACTAACTAGAATGCAAGAATTATTGTTTGTTTTTAAATACAATGAAATTATTTCAAATGCAATGTTTTCTTCTTATGTACTTTCAATGAAATATTTCAATGTCGAGGCAAAGGATTACAAAGAAAAAAATCCAAACAAAACATGTACTCAAGAAAGAACTCAAAGAATCCAAATGTCAGAATGCTTCTAACACAAGTTCAAACAAGAACACACAGATGGAAAGTAGAGAATACCACTTCTTGTAACCTTGGAAATTGAGAGGAAAGAATCAAGGACTAATGTCAAGTTGCAATAAGACCACGAAGCTTCAAACACTCAAAGGATCAAAATATTTCCAAATAATACCATAAGAAGCTCAAAAACAATGTTCAAAGAAACACTTGCAATCCTAAATCAATGAAGAAAAATTCAAAATCAATCAAGTGAAACACTTAGAAAGTATGGAAATCAAAATAAGAGAAGTTTGAAAACCTTTGTGATGAGGATCAAACTATGGGTAAGACAAAATTTGACCAAAGGATCAGGTTAGCCCAAGGAAGTCATGCACATTTCACAATTTGAAGGATTTTCAAAATCAAAAGAGGTAAGAACGAGTGATAATTACTCAACTTCAATCAAGCAAAGCCAAAATCAAGTTCATAGGAATCTAATGCAAATATAATAGGAAAAACACTGATAAAACAGAGGCAAAAAAGGCTCCAAATTCACTAAAAAATGGATTATCGCCCCTATTACTATGTCGACAGGGTGATAAAAAGGGGACTATCACTCCCTAGACAACTATTGAGGGGCGATGATCATGACATTATCACTCTATGTTCCCTTATGAGAGAGGGATGTGTTAAGGGGTCCAAATTCAATCGACAATAGCAAGGGGTACTCCCCGGTATAAGGTCCCAATTTGACTATAAATCATTTGGTTTAGGAGTCCCATCGTGAATTTGGTCTGGCTGCCACTATTGCTAACTTTGATTTTTTTACCGGTTAAGGTCCAGTGTACCAATGCAAGGACGGATGCAATGCATAGATGTAGATGAAGACCATGTATGCAAATACAACTAACTTATCACTAATCTATGATAACCTATCCTAGCTAGGAGAAAGGATAAAGTAAATGGTGAGTTATAATGCAACCAAACCTTAAAACAACTTTAACATAGTTAGTTGTATAAAAAGAGAATGATTGGAAGCAATAGCATAAATATGTATATAATTAGATTGTCCATATTACAATAATATATACTGTAACAAATCACGGAACTCAAGGCATGGAAATATTCAAAGAAATACCAATACTGCAAAAAATGTGATTAATATTGCATAAGAATTAGTCTACAACAAACAAATAATTCTTACAGTCCATAGAAACAACAAACATCTTCACTTGAAGTAGTTCAAAGATTTGATCATTTTCTATACATGATTTCTTCTGAAAATACTAGCCCTAAGGGATTCTCAATATTCATTAACACTGTATAAGTTCTTGAAATATTTATTGGGTCTATACAATGCTTGAAAAGACAAAATTCTAAAAAGTCCTTATTTTGAGAGTCTCTAGTCTCTTTTATACAAATAATGGTAAATCCTATTTTTCTTTTCGCCTTCTTCTTGAAAAGGAAGTTACAAACTATTTATATTCCCTTCTCTCATGACAAGTAGCACAAAAGGATGAAAATTGAGGTGGTTAGGAAAAAGATGAAAGGGAAAACACTGGTTTTTCCTTTTCCTATGGTCTTTTTCTCTGGAGAAAAGCTGTCCAAACTTCCAATTGGTTATACAATGACTCAATCCTCCTGTAAGATATCTTCTCCAACATTTCTTCGATCATGGCCATACTATCGTCCAAGGAACTCATATCCTTCTCCATGTTTTTCATGTAAGCTTGTATGATAGTATGGAGCTTCGTTGGTTGTATCAAATGTTGATCAATAAGATCATTCGAGACGAAAGTTGACGTTTCAACTATTTGTCTCCTTCTACTTGTACTTTCCTTGACTACATTCACTAATTCCTCCATGACTAAATTCTTCCCAAGTTCTTCTAACATTGGGAGTGGACCATGCCTTATCAACTCTTGAGAAGATTTGTGAGTTATAGTGCAAATCCCCATTGCTTTGGTCACTTTTGTTTCTACTTGTTTCCCTACTTGCCGGAAATGATCTAGCGCATACAGATTTGTCTTCCTTCTTTATTTCGAGGGTCTGTATAATTTTGGAGGTGCATAAGGATTTTCTGCTATCCAACTATCGATGTTTGCTATACCTTCCTAGATAGTATTGTATTATGTCAGCTACTTCTGTATCATGTTGTTTTGTTCAATAATTGTTGAAACTATGTTTTGGAAAAGATGCAAGTTGGAATACATATCGATGATTGCACCTTCCAACTCATTTCTCACTTTTCCTGCATTGGCTTTAAAACTGAGAAGATTTCTCTCATCTATCCTTACTTGTTGGAGCTTCTCTCCTAACTCTTTGATCTTCATTTCCTTCTCCTTGTTTTGTTTGCATAGCCTTTGTATATTATCTACAGTTGCATCCATGAATGCAAATCCTTCCCTATTTGTTGCCTCAGAGTTTTCCCTGACATTTTCTATAATGGGCACTTGGGTTACTACTGATAGAGGAACTCCCTCTGTTGTTGGAATTTTTTTAACCCTTTCTTGTATGATCCGACCAATTTTTCTATCGTACATGAAACTGCGGATGTCCACTATTTCAGTCAACCGAAAAGTTTCTCAAGGCCCGAGACCTAACACACTACTTCTTGTTTCTGTTTCTGCATATGTGGTGGATATTCTAGGGACATCCAATTCCATTGGGTGCATGTATTATTCTCTATCTCTTGCATCCTTCTTCTGCCTATCTTCTTCAACAATTTTATCTACTTCTTCCTTTTCTGATAATTTTGTCACTATTCTTGATGCTTCCTCAAACTCCTTTTCCTTTTAGGCAACAAATGTGTCTTCGGCTTCCTCTTTTTCTCTTGCTTCACTTTCTACAATAGCCTTTTCCTTGTCAACTTCTAGATTTTGCTTCTTTTTGGCATCGTTTTTCTTCTTCAACACTTTCTCTTTGTCCCTCCTATTTTTTTTGTTTGGTGCTTCTTCTTCTTCTTCTACTGAACCTAAATGGGTCAAGAGGGATATGGGGGAAGATCTCTCAACTTCATCTCTATCTGCATCTTTTCTAGCCGCCTCTCTTCTAGCTTCCTCGTTTGCAATCCTACCTCTTGGTTGACCCCACCTATTAAAAATAACCTCATCATAGGTTCTGTCATTTTTATGTACTCCTTCTTCTTCCTAGAACTCACTGGTGTATTTGTAAGGGAGTCTCATGCTATGAAGATGATATTTGTCGATGTTCTTTGTATTGTGTCTCCTGAATATTTCCTCTTCAAAATGGTAGGAAAGAAATATGTTTACTTCTGTCTGGTCCTGTTTGGTGTTTTCAAAGAAGTAGTTTCCAATGTAAAGAGGAAATGGAGGCCATATGGATTTCTTAGATCTATACAAAATTCATGTGACCCCATGTATGATTGTCTAATATGCTATTTCCTAGAGAACACGTTTATCTGGGACAAACCTAGGAAGTAGGGCAAGCGATTTCATTGCACCATAGATCCTGATATATGTACCATGCTTCACTAGATACCAATCCCCAATATTCCTTATAACCGATATGGCCTTGTTGGTCATACAGGGTGGGAGGTTAAAAAAATGAACTCATACAGTGGTGCAAGAAAGTGTTGATAGGTCCTTTGACAATCTATTTGGTATTTTTGTTCCAAGAGCACTTTGCAGTAAATATGAATTGCAACATCAACAAGAAACCAACTCCATCCCATATTCGGGTATTTTTGAGCTATGCACATTATGTCTAAAATATATGAAGCCATATGGAAACTGGGGAAGCTGCCCAATTGTGCTCATGTAAAAGCTGAAATTGCACTTTTAAGATTCTCAGACAAGTTGTTTGCCCAATTGAATGAGACACCTACATCTGCAAAGAAATAAATTAATGGCAGATAAGACAAAGGAAATTTTGTTGCGTTTGGCTCGCCATACAACCTGCACAACATGGCTACCATATACTGGTATGGTCTTCTTAGATTGTTAGTGGGATATCGATCTTTTTCCCGATATTTGAATTGCTTATCTGCTTTATACCATGTGGGGAACAAATCCTTGGGGTGAGCTCCAACTCACTAAGGATTTGACCATCTAAATTTTTGTTTCCAACCTCTAGGTGATAGCATTTAGCTAAATCATCAGGCATGAATGAAGCTATCAACGTCTTTCTTGCATTAAATATATACCTATTGTCTACGTTTGTGTTCTTCAAAATACATGATATAGCATCTGCACAAAGGAATGTCGTTGGATGTGATGCCACCCTGAAGATTCCCAATTTTCTGATGTTCTTAAATGCTTGGAGTTCGTCTAGGTCCTCTGCTTCTGTAGAAAATTTTGATTTCTTGAACATGTGATAGACTTCCCCCCATTTCAAAATATCTTCTTCTTTGTCTAAAATTCTTGATGTATCGTTGTATATATCTCTAACACTTTCCATATCCATTTTCTGTTGAGAGCTGCCAGATGGTTCAGCTCCCATTGGCTTCGTTGTTGCTTTCTTTCATGGTGACATGTCTGAACCTGCATACAATGATAAATTTGTAGCACATTATTAGAAATAATTCATAAAGAACCATTCACAACATGTTGTTCTTTGTATATAGCAATCATTTTCCTACTGAGTTTTTAAAAGACTTGGGCAATTATTTGAGAAAAATGAACAATTCTAAATGCAAGTTGGAGGAGTTAATAGTAACTCCTCCGAGAAGTTCAGAGTAGTTAATAGTAACTCCTCCAAGTAGTTCAGGAGTTAATGTTAACTCCTCCAAGCAGTTCAAAGGCATTAATATTAACTCCTACAAGCATTTCGGAGGAGTTAATATTAACTCCTCCGAGAAGCACTCAGAAGAATCTTTATTAATCTTGGAGGGTGTTCGAAAGTTTTACAAAGAACTCCTCCAATCTGCTCATAGGAGCTAAGAGTAACTCCTCTGAGTAGATCAAAGGAGTTAATAATAACTCTCTCGAGCATATCAAAGAAGTTAATAGTAACTTCTCTAATATGTCTCAGAGAGTTACTAAATTTTTTTATGGGAAATAATATGCGAATATGTAGCATGGTGGGGAACCATTCAATTAGCTTATAGATACATATTGTGGGATTAGGGTCTATTTAGGTCGAGATTCTGTGATTTAGACGAAAAATGGTAGGGGTTTTTTTCAATAGTCAAACTTGAAGCTAGGTTTTTGGAAATGGTCAATTACAAAGGGAATTCACTTCTTTTAATATGTAGCCATCGAAGGGGTCATTTCATTGATGAGGGCATAGAGTCTAAAAAATGGTGAAGTGACGGAGGGAAAAATACAAGGGAATAGAGGTGAATTAGGGTTGAAATTGTGCAAGAGAAAAGAGGGGACAAATACCCTAACCCTAACTTTTAAGCAACACAAAAATGATGGGGGAATGGACTTACTGGTTGATCGTTGCCATGTGTAGAAGGACGAGACAAAAAATTTGCTCAAAGAGTGTTTACCTAGCTCTCCAGTGTCAAGTCAAGAGAAATTGGCATAGTGATAAAATCCCCAACCCCATTCACTTTATATATCTTAAAGTTAATTAAGTAGCATTAAATGCAGTAGGTGTGCTTGAAGGATTTCTTAACAACTTTGTCGAACTTGCCTTGCTTTATTCGAGTGATTGGAAAGAACTCCTCTGAGCAGCTCGGAAGAGTTGAAGGGAACTCCTCTGAGCATCTCGGAAGAGTTGAAGGGAAATCCTCCAAGCATATCAGAGGATTTAAAGGGAACTCCTCCTAGCATCTTGAAATATTTGAATGGAACTCCTTCGATCAGCTCGAAAGAGTTGAAAGGAACTTTTCCAAAAATTTATTAGAACTTCCACTTCGACTAGTTTCTTAATTTTTTCAAGCAAATTACGAGTTACCAAGAGAATCTTTTGTTTGATCAAAGGGACTTATGAGAATTTTCTTTAGGTTTCAAAAATAAGGAGGCTCCATTTTAGGAAAGTATCCAAATATGAGGTAAAATGGAGGTGTTGTAGTTCTAGTCACAACAAATGGCGACACACTAGGCGAAGCCTTGGATCTCTGCAAAATGAGTCCATTCATAATTTTATTAGGAAAGAAACTTCATCACACAAAATCACAACGAAGAAAAAATAGGTCCCATAACTTGTATATTGAAAAGTTATTGATGATTCAAGTATGATGCATTTCTCTGGTGTTTCTCCACTGCTAGAGAGCATCCATATCCCCGACAGAGTCACCCCGGTGTAACAAGCCTTGCTCCACTTCCAATGAGTGTCCTTAGCCCCGATGGAGATAATTGCATGTCCCATGTGATCTAGAAAGTGTTTCCCCAAGACTTTACCTTTTATAATATTTAATTCTCTTTTGTTTAGAGATGTAGGCTGATGGGGGGGTTCTAGTTAACCTTTAAAGGCACTAGGGATGACACCTATAATGGTGATATCTACTAACTTGATTATAGATAAGAAAACTTCCTGAGTCATTATTCCTAATCCTACTACAACATATCATATAGACCATTTCCTTTAGCTCTTGTAACATAGCAATATGATGTTTACAGTAGTCTCTTGGCTCTCTGTTTTCCCGGTGTCCTTTCATATTGACAAGCTACTTTTCTCTACTAGATCTTAACTTGTGATAGAGCACAAAGGGTTTGCATGTACTAGAGAGGAGTAGAGTGGACATCTTATTACATAGACGTTTAGGATCTCTGCACCGAATATGCTACTTTTAAGCATGTGATTTGCTTCAGGTTGTAAGAACTCCAAAATCACAAGGGAATCCACACAAGAAGGACAAGGTAAAACCAGTAATCAAATAGATTAAGAAAACTCAAACTAACTAAGGAAACAAAAGTCAAAAGAAAAACTAGAAACAAGTTTTATTTATGCAAAAGTGACCAGTAGCCTCAAGGGCTAACTAATATAATGATTTAGGACTTGGCCATTTACAGGGACATATTTGATCTCTCCCTAAATGTTTTGTAATTGAAAAGTGCTTTGGCCAATCTTTTCTTTGATAAGGTAGGGACCAAGCCAAAGTTTTTGAAATTTCATATGTTTCCCTTTATCTTCATCTGGTTTATCCCATTTCAGGATTAGATCCCAAACCTGGAATTCTTTCTCACCCACAAATTTCTTATCAAACCAATGTTTTGATGCTTTCTTGTGAGCTTCAAACTTGTTTTTAGTCTTGTCATGTATTTCCTCAAGGTTCAGCAACGTATTTATACAACTTTGGATAACTGGGCATTCTCTGCCTCGGGACTGTTGTGTAAGTTGGAGAAAGGGAAGGTAAATGTTCGAGGGTAACATAACTTCTTTCCCATACACAATAAAATAAGGTCATTTTCCGATGGATTCTTTTTGTGTGACACAATTTTCCCAAAAATCATTTTGTAATACATTGTTCCAATTTCTCTGGTGATTGACTATAGTTCTTTTTAGGATACGAATGATGTTCTTGTTTGTGGATTCTGCTAGGACATTTCCTTGGGGTAATAGTTAGTTGAATACTTTAAAATAATTCCCTTTTCCAATGCATACTCAGATAATTTCAAAGATGAAAAGTAAGAATCATTATCAAATACTAAAGAGTTAGGAATACCAAACCTCATGATAATGTGTTGTTCAAGAAAATTAATCACTACTTCTTCATCCACTTTGACTAAAGGAATTGCTTCAATCCAACGTGTGAAATAATCAGTTGCGGTTAGAATATACCTGTGTTGTTTAGATGAATGAGGATTTATCTCACCAACAACATCTAAGCCCCATTGCTCAAATGGTTCTTCCACTACTACAGGTTGGAGAGGAAAAGAAGAATTTTGTTCTCTCCCTGATGATTTTTGACATGCTTCTTAGCTTCTCGAGTACGCGTGGGCATCCTTGAAGAGGGTGGGCCAGTAGTATCACACTCTTAGCACTTTATGAACCGTTGTGTCTCATGAGAAATGACCACTAGCTGGTCCTTCATGCATATCTTTTGAAACCTTATCAACTTATTTTTTTTCAAGACATTTGAGCAACACTCCAGCATAATTATTTATGAACAAGATGCCATGTAATAATTGATACTGTAAATATGTCATCTGCAACTCTCTTTTTTTCTTAGCATTGATATTATCTGGAGTGGTTCCATGTTGTCAATAATACTTAAGATCATTGTAACATGGTCCTTAAATGGTTGGAACATATGGAACTTGTTGCGTATACATGATATATTCATCTTTCCAACTATCCTCTTCTTTTTATTCAACATCAACTCCTTGGGTTACTAATTTACACAATCCTTGACCCTTTACGATGTTGGATGGTTTAAATTGGAGGTCATACTCTTGCATATCTGTCATCCAATTTCTTTGTCTTTCACCCAATTCCTTTTGAATGAACATTGATCTCACTTCAGGGTGTGGAGTGATGAATTTAGTACAATTTTTTGGGATATATGGTCTAAACTGCTTGATTGCTTTATGGATGAAAAATTCTTGCTTGTCCACCGGAGGATAATTCAGTTCAGTCCCTTGTAACCTAGTGCTCATAAAAGAAACAAGGTATCCATCTCCTTGTTCATCCTTTTGAGTGATTATTGTTTCTAGTGAATGTTCAGATGCAAATGTATATAGCAGGAAATCTTTTGAAAAATCAGGACTCTAAAGAGACGACACATTGGCAAATGTATATAGCAGAAAATCTTTTGAAAAATCATGACTCTAAAGAGATAACACATGCTTCCTTTTCCATAGGTGTCCATTTGAATTGTACATCCTTTTTAATCATCTTTTGTAAAGGTTTTGCAATCTCAACAATGTCTGGAACGAATCTTCTGATGAAATTGATTCCCTCGAAAAACAATTCCATGGACCTCTTGTTGTGCGGTGGAGGAATTTGTAAAATGGATTTGGATCTCTTCGGATCCACCAAAATTCCTTCTTTTGAGATAATCTGTCCGAATGAAATTCATTTTGAAATGATGAATACAATTTTATTGGGATTAAGTGAAATTCAGTATTTTCTGTAATGCTCGAAAATCTGCTTGAGATGTGTTGGGTGGTCTTCTCTTTCTTTTGAATAAAATGTAACATCAACAAGGTTAACCACCATGCTTTGATCAATTAATACTTTAAAAGAAATGTCCATTTCCCTTTGAAAGGTGGCTCCTGCATTCATAATACCAAAAGGAATTCGTCTTTAAGCATAAGTTCCCCATTTAGTTCAAAAAGTGGTCTTTAATCAGTCTGGTTCTGCCACAAGAACCTAGTTGTATCTCGAAAAATCTGTCTAGTAAGGAGAATAATTGAGATCGAGAGATGAGTTGAAGGATTTGCTCCATTACGGGAACTAGATAGTTATATTTATTAGAAACGAGATTTAGATTTATGAAATCTATACAGATTCTTATTTCTCCCCATGTTTTCCTCACAAGCACCATATTAGATACCCAAGTCGAATATCTTACTTTAAAAATTATTCGGGCATATAACAACTTCTTGAGTTCCTTTTGTATAAGAGGTTCAAGAGTAGGATGAATCTTCCTGAGCTTTTGTTGAAATGGATTCATTCCTTATTTGATGGGAATCACATGTTGTATTATTGGTGTATCATAAGTCTTCAAATCATCATATGTACAGGAAAAAACATCTCAATACTTCTTGAATAATTCTGTAAACGTATGCTTTTCTGAATCTGAACAGAAAGTGCCAAGGTTGACATACTTAGGATGTTCAGATGTTCCAAAATTAGCCAAGAAATTCATCATCGTGGAGCTATTGGTATTTGGATTAGTTGGCCTCTTGAAATTAGATTGTAAATCAAACAAATTTTGAAGAGTCAAAACATTCTTTGGAACACAATTTGTATTGACCTTATCAGTTTCTTCTCGATAAGATTGCAACTCTTGTTGATGAATTTCATCATCAATCATTGATTTTTGGAACGTGTATGAACTAGTAAGGAATTTGAAATTCTGATAATGATAGTTGAATACTCGCTAGCTTGTGACAATTTCAGGTATGGATGGCCTAAACATTAGTGTTGTGTTGGTTTTTTCACATGGGTGAGATAAAACACAACACTTACCTACTTAGTTAAGTAATCTAAACAAGACAGAGGTTTGGGAGTTGATTAGATAACCAAATACACATGAAACAAGGAAATAAAACTAAAAACAAAGAGAAATAAATGTTAGAGAAGCTTGCAAGAACTGGAACCATGAAAAGAAAAAAATGACCATCATATAACTACCAATGGATCAATATATTCATAGGCTAACACTGTAGACAAAGGAAGGGACTTATGAATCCCCTCTTCCTCCTTGGGAGGGATTTTGAGTTCCCTAATAGAGAGCTATTCTCTTCATTCAATGACAAGTGACAATGGTGAATACATACAATGTAAATCCTCTCAAGAGGTGAGTGGAATGGCCCTTGCTATAGTGCTTGAATGATTCAAAGAGAAAATAGGATTCTCCAAGAAGAATTCTTGCAGCATAACAATACCTTGAAGTTCTTATTTTTCTAGCACACCCATGGCACATATTTATAGTGTCAATTCATGGGAAGATACAACTGGTCCATAGTGTAAACAAGGGGCCTTTTAGGGAACTTCCTAGCCCTTGACCAGCCTCCAAGATAGATTTCGCTCAAATTTGAGTGTCAAATCGTGTTGGCGGTCGAACTAGAAGTGGTTGAGAGGCCGAAAAGATTCATAAATGCATTGTTCATGAGAAGTGTGTGTATTTTCTTGCATATAGTCGTGCATCTTGTGCACAGTGCATGTTGAGGGTTGTGTTAGCCTGCGCATTCTGCGCACTGTGTGTGGGATTCCTTTGGTGAATTTGAGCACTTTGATTTTTTAACCAAGTATATAGTTTTTTTCCTTTTTGATGGATCTTGGTGTTGTCGGTGGACTAATTGTTGATGGCATTGATGTATTTCTTCAACCATTATGTGTAATGTTGCAGATGATTTTTTAGTGATAACAGATGCCCCTTGATGTGTGAGGTTAGGAGCATATGTATAACTGAAATACATCAATGTTTCTTTTGTTGAGAGCTCCATTGTAAGGAAGAGTGAAGAGAGGAACTACACGAGCGATCCATCGGAGGGAGAGGGAAAATTGTAGGAACCAAACCTTTCTCTAGGGAGAAAAAATAAAATCTGTATACAAACGAGGCGGGCATGCCCCATGCTTGTGTCTTGAAACCAAAATGTGGGATTGTAACTGAAGATGTATGATGGTGTAGGTAGATGCAACGCCCTCAGGGGTGGTTGATAATGACAGATGATGGTTCTGACTGGTGAACTCGCTCTGAAGCGAGTAATGGATGACTGTAAGAGGTGTCAATGACTCATAGGCATTGATGGCCTATCAACTTCAGAGGTCTTCAGCTGATATGAAACAACTACAATGGTCGCATAGTAAGACCCACCTTAACATGAGAGTTTGCTGAAGTCAAATTTTATGGGGGTCAACGTAATCAGAAAGAAATGATGATTCTATCTGTGTCATTCGAGACTCCTCATTGAAAAGGTAACGAGAGTGAAGATATTTTTGCCCTTCTGGAAATTGTGTTGATGTCAACATGAAGGGAGATGCGACCCCAAGAAGATAAGGGATTCTTGAAATCTACTAAGTAATAGATGATGTCAGATACTGACGAGTAAAATGAACGAAGTCAAGATGTTTTGGGACTTAAGACTTCCCTTGGTTCGGGTGGTGAGGGATGATTGGAAACAACCGTAAAATTATATCTAGCATCAGGGGGATGACTAGATTTGGGATTAAACTATTCCAGAGGCTAACAAAGTTGGAAAACTTAGAGAGAGTGGGTATATGGATTTGGGATACTTGAGGTTTGTTAACGATGTCGATATGAAAAATGGCTGGATGCCCCAACCAAGGGCGACATGGGTTTCTTTTCCATGTAAAAGAAGGCCATCAAGGATGATGACTAAAAAGATATGTATATGCTGGAAACAAGGGATTTATACAATTACCAAAGAAATAAAGAATAATTTGGTTTGAGTATACAGATACAAAAATGGGTACCCCAGTGAAATATGACTTGGCCTATTTAAAGCACAAGTTTGTGAAAGAGAATTGGTGGACGATGGGGGGGGCCATGGGTGGGTTTATGTATTGGGTAAGTGGATGGAGGACAATATACAGATGGGAAAATTGATGGTGGATGAGATGGAGGGATATTTAAACTACGAGAGTGCAGCCAAGTGTAATATGATATGACTCGAGAGTCCATTGGGATGGTTAGAAATATGATGAGAAGAAGTATGGGGTTCATTCTTGGAAGTGTGAAACAAACTATCTAGACTCGTAATCCTAGGGGGTGAAATCAACATGAGTCTCAAGTAGCCACTGGGAAACTATGAATGGGACATCTCACATGGTGGAGAGTGCTATTGGATGATAGTACCAAAATATGGCAGAGGTAAAGATACTGCAGAGCCAAATACTGGGATATGCAATTATTAACAGAGGGAGTAACTACATGCTAGTGTCGTACATATACCTGAAGGGGTTGTAATCTTGTTGAATAAGTACCTGCACATATAAAAACCAAATACCCAACATGAACAATATCTGATGATAAAGAACATATAACAATTATTTGATAAAACGGGCAGTGAGCATGCGTACCTGAACGTGGTGTGAGAAAAATGCTCCTATGGGGAAAAGTGTAGATGATAACCTCGATAATGTGAATGTGTAGATGGTTGGATCAAGATCTTGTGGCTGAGAATAGATTAGAAAACAAAGGCTCTGGGATCTTGTGACAGAGTGTGGAAGTTGGGAAAAAGGGGCTATATATGGATGGTGGACCTACCATCTCATTTGTACCTGTCACTATTGTTGATCTGACGAGAGAGTTGTGAGGAAATTTCAATATTATGGGAGTGTGAGGCTAACGATTTGGGAGCGGCGAGAGACAGGTTAGTGGCCCTATCATCCTGTAGTTTTTTAATTTGATAGATTTTAGGTAGGGGTTGTACGAAGGCTCATACACGAGTTTTTAAGGGTAGGGGCCCGCAAGTGCCTTGGAAAAGGGGTAATACCCATGCATGTGTGCATGGGTAAATCTCGGTTTCCCACACACTATGTCCAGGTTATCCAAAAAAGTCGTGCATGATGAATGCGCGGATGTGTTGGAAAATTCTGTGCATAATGTGCAGCTGAGACAGCCGCACATGTGGGCGTGTGAGTAGGATAGACAGGCGTGCATAGGGTGCACGCCTGTTCGAGTGAAAGTTGCGCAATCATTCACAACTGTGGGTGAGACAACTGTGCATCAGTGCACAACTATTTGAATAACATTCATGCATAGATACGCAACTTGGTGGGGGAAATCCAAACACTATGTGCAGGCTCAGGGGTGGGTGAATTTTTTATATTTATGACTTTTTGATGGATGATGTGACTGATCATATGTTTCTAGGTGGATGTAGGTGATCAACAGAGCCTAGAGAACGATGTCGATCCATTGGCAAGAGTAGGACTGGGACTGACTACGAGAGGCTGTGAGGGTGCATTCATGTGTACGAGACACTTGGCAGCCTGCAAGTTGCTCAACTTTTTTGACTGCCCCCTAATACAGTCGCAGGACTTCATGCTCCAATTTTTTATCAGGATGTGGACCACTGATATGCAATGCTTCATGGTGAGGGGGGTGAAGCTGACATTCTCTGTGACAGAGGACATGTACTTTCTGACAAGACTCCCATTCCATGTGAGGGCACTAGTTGTTGATCCCCATCTACCAAGAGAGGACAAGATGGAGACTATGGTGTCTTGGCATTGTTCTAGGCTGAACCCTATGTCGTTTTTGCTCGTCTGGATTGAGGCCATGGATGACTTGTTTATCAAGTGCATCGCAACCATGGTGCTGAGGATATATAGATCCTTGGTTACTTAGCAAATCATTGGTGGTGAACTGAGGGTGGTGGAGGAGGTTATGAACGGGGACCTATTTGCATGGGGTGTGTTGATGCACACCCAGATGATGACGTAGCTGAACCGGTGTCAACGTGTCAACTACGGTGATTTTGCATTCATGTCTGTTTTGGTGGCTTGGTTTTTGGAGAGGGTGCCTCTATTGTGCCTATGGATTTGACTAGAGCCAGTGTCGCAGTGAGAGCCATGATTGATGCGATAGGCACATGTGTTGGCCCGACAAATGCCACAGGTGATTTTGCGATATCCATATGTGGGTCTGGACTCTAGGCAGGATCTAGATATGGTGCTACCTCCTATTAGAAAAATAGGACCATGGAGCAATAAACTAAAACAAATGTGGAAAAAAAACACAGAAGATACACAATACAAGAGAGACATAGATTTACGTGGTTCACCCAGTGTGGTCTACGTCCACCAAAGAAATTTCCAGGTCCTTCCTTTATTATTATCCAACAAATGAAGGGATACAACCTACAAAAAAACCCGTTGTAACTTCCTCTTCTTTCTCTCATAGTCTTCTCTCTCAGAATATAATACTCGCCATCAACCGTAGCTGCAATACATTTCCCTCATAAAAGAGGGTTTCCTTCTAGGGAAAAAAACCCTAACATAATCTCTATCGTTAGATCTGCGATGTTATAATGAATGGTCTAGATTTACAATGAAATTACAATATACATTTGCAAGGCATTTTTTCCTTCGAGGGCTTCGCCCACGAACCCCCGCTTTCCCCCAGACCCCCCATCTGGGGGGATAGCCCCCTCGACCCCCGTAGAGGGGGTACCCCACCCCTCTACATGGCTGAAAGTAAAATAACTCTGAATCAAGAAGATAATCAGGCTCCACAACTAACACCTTCTGGGGAGGACTGGGACCAGAGAGGTATGCGTTTTATCTATTTATTTTGATTTTGGTAGATAGCATTTATCATACATGTATATGGATGCTGACATTTTATCGGTGTTTTTTTTTCAGATGTTGGACCCCGGGGATGAGAGGTAGAGGTTTTCTAGGACTCGACTTGACGGGAGTCGGCTCGACAAGATCCCGCAGATATGAGGGTTGGGAAGAGGCACCTACGAGATGATGTCAGTGTAGGACAGGCTAGAGAGCTACAGGGAGACACGGCAACCATGGTAGAGGATCTGTGCTGATGTTTTGAGCGGATCTTGTAGGGTGTGTGAGAGGGCTTGTGGGCCCACATCTAGGATGAGGAGGTCCTGGACCAGTGTGTGGGGGTATCGGTGGAGTGGCGGGCATTGATCCATAGAGCACAATGGTAGGGACATCGATGACTAGTTGACTACCTCTCAAAGATGGAGGGCCCCCAGCTGGTGGGGCACCTCCTAATGACAGAGGACCACGGGGGGGAGATCTAGGGGCACCTTGATTGTTGAGTTTTGTATGTATGCATTTTGGGAGCCTGATTTTTGTAGAGAGTAGTTGATACCCATTTTTTTTACTCATAGGGTGATGGGACTCATGAGCCTATGAGAAATTGTATATTTGTTTTTTGTAAAACATTTTATGACCTTGATGATTAATATGATGGATACATTGATCATGTGTGTCTATATGTTTTATGTTTTATGATGTATGGTGTCTATTTCTATGTGTTTGAAAAATGTATGTTGTTGTGTAGATGATGTTTTTAATGTGATAAATGACAATCTAATACTAGGTTAGCCATGTGATTTGCTACTTGATTGAGGTTTCTTCGAATATGTGTAAATGTGATGGAATCAAAGTTGTGAGATAGGAGTCTAACTTGCAGGTATTTTTGAAGGAGGCAAGGATCGTGAACATGATACACGTTGTTGAGCTGTAGGACAACAAGCTGGGAATCTAATAGAATGCTAAGGTAACAAATGTGGTGTTGACTGGCCTCAACGAGGAGACCAATGACGTTGTCATATTCGGATTGGTTATTGGTGGCTAGGTCTAAGCATATGCCACTAGAATGGAGTAGGATATGTGAGGGGGTATAGAGTGCCCAAGCAGCTAAAGCGAGACTATGGGTCCAGCGGTTGGCACCGTCAGCGTAACCAATATAGTAGGTTGATGGATGATGCATCTATCAATAACATGGGTGATAGATCAGACATGAGGATTGGTGGCATTAAAGAAGACTAAAAAATCTACAAATGTGTATAGAGAGAAACCTAAGGTAGGGGGGTTATACTTAGGCATAAAATTTCTTCAAGTATAACCCGTTGACGGGTTCCTTGAGAGGGAAGCCTTCTAGAGAGGCCAATATGTAGGTGCCTTTAGTGAGGCAATGTTGGATGATAAAGGTTCCATGGCATAATGACTCGAATTTCCCATGGCCGAGATTATCGTGGGTGATATCATAGGCTAACACGAGATCACCTTCATTGAATGAGAGAAGGTTGACATGGCGGTCGAAGGTGGCTTTGGACCATTTTTTTGCTGCCTCATTGTGTTGTAATGAAGATCTACGGTCTTTATCAAGTGATTATAAGGTCAACAAGTGTTGCTCCATTGGAGCAGTGTCAGGTAAGAGCTCTATGGAAGTGTTGTAATGTGGGGATTTCACACTTGATAGGGAGGGTGGCTTTGATCCCATGGATGAGGTGAAATTGTGTAAAACCGGTGGCAGTTTTAACTGACATGTGATAGGCCCATAAAGCGGAAAACAATATATGATGCTAGTTGGTCTTATGTTTGTTGACGATGCATTGTAGCATGGTTTCGAGGACTTTATTGACAACCTCAACATGTCCATTGGACTGAGAGTAGTATGGGGAGAAAAACTCATGGGTGAATCCTAAATTTGAGGATATTTCCGCAAAGATCATGTTCTCAAAGTGTTTACCATGATCGGAAACTAACTGTCATGGGACTCCAAACCGGGTAATGACATGGTTGAAGAAAAAACATGTTGTTGTATCAACAGTATTGTTGAATGTGGGCATGGCTATGACCCATTTGGTAAAATAATCCACTTCCACGATAATGTACTTGTGTCCATTACTGGATGGAGGATGGAAAGTCATGAAGTCTATGCCCCACTTACAGAAGGGACCGATTGTGATGACTAGGTGTAGAAGAGATGGTGGAGCTCATGCTTTGTTTGCATAAAGTTGGAATTTATTGCATCGCTTGACCACATGGATGCAATCATTAAACAAAGTGGGACAAAAGCAGCCGACTCGAATGATTTTTTGGGCAGTGTACATACCTGAGAGGTGACCACCAAAAGCACCATTATGGCAATCATTCAAGACTCAGTTGGATTTTTCGATGGTAAGACATTGTCGAAGGATGCTATCAACCCCTCATCGTTAGAGAATGTCTCTGATGAGGAGGTAGTGGGGAGCCTGATGGAGAATGCATTGACAATCATAGAGAGAGAGGTGAGACCCAAAATTCTATGTACGAAGGTAGACGAGGAGGTCAACATACCAGGGGTAATCAGAGGGAATAAAGAAGAGGTGTTTGTCGAGGAAATCCTCATTAATGGAGGAATATTTGGCGTGTGAGGGAAATGTTGTAATGAGATCAGCTAGGACCAAATCTTTCTTGCTTTTGGGAGTAGAGAACTCTAGATCGTATTCTTGGAGGATAAAGATCCATCAAGAAAATTTACCCTGGATCTGACGTCGACTAAGCAAGTACTGCATGGGGTTGGAATATGTTATGACCTTGTTTGTTCGAAGCAATATGTAATTCCACAGTTTTTGGATTGCAGGGACAACTCTTAACACAAGTTTTTCATCACGATTATACTTCAAGTGTGGTCCTAAAAGTTTTTTACTAATGTAGTAAATAACATGTTCATGCCCATCATCCCCTAATTGGACGAGGACTCTTGTGACTGAAACAATAGAGGCTAATAAGTAGAGGATGTAATCATGGTCATAGTACGAGGGATGAATCAAAGGGGCATTGGATAGGGCGGATTTTAAATCATCAAAATATCTTTGAGCATTTTTGTCCCATCGAAATGTAATATCAGGACACAGTAAGTGGAGAAAACCATGTGCATGAGTGGCGTAGTCTTGGACAAAGCGGTGTAAAAAGTTATCTTTTCTTTGCAAGCTCTGCAGTTGGGGTAAATTCCTAGGTGGTGGAATTTTTGTGATAGCTTGGACCTGTTGATTAAGGTTGGTTGTCATTGATGTCAACCCTTGAAGAAAGCCCCGTAGAAAAAAAGTTTGGGTAATGGACCCAAGATTGTTTGATGTAAATATGACTCATTATTTTTTTGTCATGGTTGATAAGAAATAAATATGGAGGAACTCCAAAGTGGTCCCCTTATGGTGAAAGCCCTCATGGGAAGATGCTTTGCGGAGTAAGAGAACCCATGCTTAATTGTGAAATAATGAGATCAAGGACAGTGAATTTTTCAGGGAAACTATCCTAGATGGATATTTCTTGTCATGCCATTTCTGGTGGTATGTGGAATGTCACATAACTCTTCACGGTTAGAGAGTTATGGCCATGAGAAGTTGGAGACCCCAGGTTTGGGTAATGGACCCAAGTTTTTTTGATGGGTAATGGTATGAGTTATAATATATTTTCAGATAATACTATTCTATATGGATAGTACATGTCATGCCATTTCTGGTGGTATGTGGAACGTCACATAACGCCTCACGGTTTGAGAGTTATGGCCTTATGAAGTTGGAGGACCCTCATATGCCATCTAGAAGCCCTAAAAGGTCAAAGTAGTCAAAGTGGTTTAAGAGATTTTAAAAGGTAAATAATAAAGTGAAGTAATGAGTGTATTATAATTCAAAGTGAATACAAAATAAATTCTTTCAATAATAAATTTAATGGAGAAATTAGAAGTGGGTTAACCCCAAAATAAGGAAAGTGGGGCCAAGTGACCTAGAAGATGTTTTTAAGGAAGCTACTTGGAGAGTATAAATAAGAGGCAAGGCTCTCTCATTTTAATTACACTTGAGCATATTGAATACCTATAGGTTTCTGAGGTAACCAAAGGATATACAAGCCAAAATTATGAGGAAAGTGAAGAAAAGAAGGTCGAAATGGAAGGAAGGATAAATTATTTTGATGGTGCTTTCTAAGGTATGTTATTTACATGTCATCTCACCATTTTCGCTATAACATTTTTTCTATAATGATTCCGATCGTGAAATTTCTATGACATTCAGAAACAATATCCAAGTATTGGTGGTAAAAAATTTAGCTTGTGGGTCATTGTATTTTGGAGTTACACTCTGTGGAAAATAGGGTTTGTGGCTACTCCTAAAACTAGTCAAAAATAGGTGTTTAGGGTAAAAACGTCATAAATTATTCATAACAGATCCAAATTCATTGAGACCAAATGTGTTGGTTAGGGTACAGTATTTATTATACTATGTAATAGTTTCATATCATATCAATAAATATTCCATGTGGGGCACACTCTACAAGGTTGCTCTCTATAATAAGCCAGAATTCAACAAGGTATGCCATTTTTTCTATAAATCCTTTTCTGAGAGGTTCCTAGTGACACTTGGAGGAATTACATAAAACACACTGAAGAACATTGTGTATCAGGTTCAGATATTTAATCATTATAGGTACAAAGTTATGATTACTTCAAGTTAGGTTTGTTGACTAATCCAAAACTAGGCATCTGAGACTACAGAAAAGTTTGATGAAAATGCTAGTCTCTTGTTGTTAAAGCTAAGGAAGGTTTGTAGGAATGTGATAATATACACCAAGTCTATTATAGAGCTACAAATAAGATTTGGATTATGAAATTGATGAGGGATTTTGGTTGAGGTACATGTTGAGTACATATTTGAGACAAGTAGTTGATGAGTTGGCACATACATGAGGTGTATAGTTGATGATGTTGGTACATATTGATGAGTCATAGTTGATGAGTAGTTGACACATGATTGGTACATACTTGGTACATGGTTGGATTCACTTGTTTATGGTACATGTTGATTACAGGTTGTTTGGTACAGGTTGGTGCATGGTTGATGCATTTGTTTATGGTACAGGTTGATTACAGGTTGAGGTACAGGTTGATGCATGGTTCATATTTATTGGTATAGGTTTACAGCGGTATATCTCACAGTGATAGTGTGACAGTGGTTCCATAATTCTACTTGTACTTCAAGGTGGTTGGACGGGGCAAGGATAGGTGGTTGTAGCCACCTTTCGGCTGTAGCCAGAGAACATAGGGGATTGTATCCTCCTTCTAGTTGTAGCTAGAGAATTGGGGAGTTGGAGCTTCCTTCGGGTTGTAGCCTGAGAAACTAGGGGGTTGGAGCCTCCTTCTAGTTGCAGCTGGAAAGAAAAGGAATTTGGTGCTTCCAATGAATGCAATTCTTCAAGACATATAAGAAAAAGAATTCTGTGGTTTTCTCCCGATTTGGGTTTCCACGTAAAACACTAGTGTACTGTGTATGTGTATGATTGTTCATTTGTTCACTGCTTATTTACTCTACAGTTATTTGATGATAATGATTCATTGATATAACACTTGGATTATATGGTTAAAAAGTATTAAATTTCTCTATTACTGATTCACCCCCCCCACTCAGTAATCCAACAGGACCTTGAGGGGATCCACAATGATGTCGTGTTGGGAGACAATGAACCCAAGGAGGTGCCCGACGGTGATGAAAAAGACACACTTGAGTGGGTTCAAGTGGATATTATATTGACGACATCGTTGAAAAATGATGCATAAGTCATCTAAATGTTGGGTTCACTTTTTGGATCGAGCAATGAGATCGTCCAAATAAGCAAGGATGATGCAAGAAAGATCATGAAAAACGTAGGTCATGGCCCATTGAAACGTAGCACCAAAATTTTTGAGTCCAAAAGGCATGACACGATAAGAAAAGGTACCCCAAGGGGTTGTAAAAGTGGTTTTGTACTGATCTACTGGGTGGATCTGAATTTGATTGTATCCGGAGAACCCATCCATAAAGGATAGTGTCTTGTGGATGGCACAATCATCGATTATTTGGTCGATGAAATGGTTTGGGAAGTTTTCTTTGGGACATGCATGGTTGAGGTTGCGAAATTCTGTGCAGACATTAATGGTTCCCTATTTTTTGTTAACGGGGATGGGGTTGGAGACCCAAGAAGTGTACGCAATGGGGTAAATTAACCCGACCGTGCGTAACTTGTCAATTTCGTCTTTGATAGCCATATATTTGGATGGGTGTAGGGGGTGTTTCTTTTGATTAACATGGGTGATATCCAGCCATGTGTTGATTTGATGTTCGAATATAGAAGGATCGAGGCCAGTCATCTTCGTATATGACTAGGAAAAAATATCCCGGTATTCCTGGAAGAGAGCTTTGTAAGCGATGACTTCTTCAGGGAAGCATGTGACACCAATGGTGATCTCTTATAGGATGCATGGTTTAATGGAAATGTCAATTTTGATTGTGGGGGAGATGTTGGCCATGTTTCCCTATTCAAAAGCATCGGGGGCAAGGATAGGGTTTTTTAACCAATCAATATTCCCCGGAGGAATAAAATCCTTGGTTTCAATTTGCACACATGGAGGCTTGGGTAGGAGGTTGAAAGGCCTTGTGTGAGAGGAAAAGTGATCAATGATGGAGGGCATTCCAAGGGAAATTATGGGTAGTCAGTTCCTCCAATATATCTTCATCGCAATGGAAAATGGGAGAATACAGGGGATCCAGTGAGATGGCAGGGGGAACTGTTAACAGGTAAGTGTGATTGTCCTCAAGTGGTGAGGACATAGAAGGGATAGCATGTATTGGGTGTGATGGCCTGTTGGACATAAACCAAATGTCATGATACTATGGATGGTATCTCTTTCACTCGAGGACTAACGATGAAATATAATGAATGACAGTAATGTGAGCCTCAATAGGGAGTGTTGGAGAGGACTTAGGCTGAGATGTGTGGTGTAATGCAGCTAATGTTTGGTGGAATTGAGGTAGAGTTGGGAAATGATGAGTGTAATGGTCGTATTTTGAGCATATGGCACAAGCGAAATTAGTTCTTAAACCTTTATTTCATGTGGTTGAGGACTCTATAGTAGCAGTGGATGTACTTGGTGGAGTGGCAAGCAATGAGGTTGCTTTGGGGAGCTGGATAAGATTGCGTAACTCAGGAAGAGTAGGACATATGTTAGTGGGGTGTCCTTCTCTTTCGCATAGCACGCAAGGAGGTTGAGCTTGGGGAGGGAGTAGAGCTATGGGTTCATTATTCCTTCATCTTCCCCTAGTGGCAGTGTTTTTGCCTCCAGATGGGGGTGAGGGTGGTGTGGCAGGAGCCTATACTAGGATTTGCATTGGTAATCCCTCTGTCTGAGGAGGGAGAGATGGTGGAGGAACCATAGTGGGTGGATGCAGATACCATATAGGGATGGAGAGAACCATGTTGGGAAGGGTGAGAGTAGCATATACTTGGAATGCTTGGACTCTAGGTGGGGGGTAGAAAAATGGTATTTGGGTAATGGCTTGGGGGACTGTTTCCCAAAGAAGGATTTTCCCTTGGAGGGGGGGGAAATCCGAGACAAGTGGTGCGGTGGTGTTTTTAGGGAATTCTTGGGGTAGTGGTTCTCTGATTGGTGGAACTATTTGGGGAGGGTATTCAATGATAGGAGTATTGTCTCCAATATCTATTATGTTAGAGGAAACTACACATACTTGTGTTGAAATAGAAGGGTTTAGGAGAGGTGATGCTCCATGAAAATTCCCTAACAAGGATGGGTCCTTGAATACTCCAGGACCAATTTCGATGACTAAGAAAGCATCCGAGATAGTGCAGACAAGGGGGAGAATGTTATCAATGTTGGCGGAATGATTAGGCTCGCAATGTGTAAGTTGGTCAATGGTGACGATTTTCCCGTTGTGGGGGAACATCATCGTACGAAACATAGAAGAGTCTACTGCCTTCATAGCATACATGTAGTTACGTTCGAACAAGATATTTTAATCAAGTCGGGCGTCGATAACTTCATTGTCAATTAATATGGTTTTTCCCCCAAGTTCTACAGGGACTTTTTGGAAGAGCTCTTCAAGGGATGATGGTCGACTGTCATAAGCTCTCAGGGTTATGAAAGATGGTACTAGCTCAGGTGAGATGAGTTTCTACCATACTACTTTGGACATGATGCATGTGGATGTACCTTCATCGATGATGCACCGATGAACTATGATGTTCCGGATCTTAATTGGTATCTAAAAATATACTAGGGTAGGGAGGCATGGTTCTCTGCTATCTAAATCAAAGGTGATGAGTTGAGTATCATCAGGGTAAACTGCCCCCAAGGCAGAAATAAAAGATTTACATTGTGATGGACAGGTTTGGAGGACCTCCAACACAAACATGGTTTTAGGAGACTATGCTAAGTCATCGACCAGACCGTAGTTATGTGTTTCCCTAGCATGAGGGTTATGTACATTTCATCATAAAGGCATGTGGGGTATACGAGGGTTTGGTTCAGTGTTAGGGCGAGGAATCATCAATGGTTGTCGGGATGTAGTTGGAGTTGTTTCTGAGGTGGTTGGGGTAGATTCAGGAGGTAGGCTATATGGATGGTTATTTGTTTGCAAAAGAATCTCTTCCTCACTGGTATGGAGGATACTATGATCGACTAGATTTTCGAGTTGTTTGGGACCTGGGTTTTGATATTGCCCCATTCGTGGTGGGGTTGAGTTTATCTCTTTTTGGGTATTCATCACACCTTGGTAAGGAACAGGTTTTGAAAAATGCCCAGAGGTGGTGGCTGCAAATAATGTTGTGGGGCCTGCTGAGGGGTAGGAGGTGCTGGAGGGAATTGCGTGTTCATGGATTCTTTCATCCGTTTGTAATCAACAATTTGGGGGAAATGGTGATTATAATGTCCATACTCACCACATAGAGTGCAAGGGAAGTTAGTTCTGAGGTTATTGTTCTTCCCTTGTCGTGGTTAATTATTATTGTTTCCCCCTTGGGGGTTTTGGTTTCCTTGATTCTGGTGGCCCTCGGTGGGATGATTTTGTTGGGGATTCTTTCCTCCTAGTCCTGGGTTGTTATTGTTTTGATTTCCCTTTCTTCTTGGGATTATTCAACTGATGAGATTTATTTTCTGTATTCAACTGTTTAAAAGTATGAACCTGTTGAATGGGAGAGGGATGAAGAAAATTTATGCTGGTATGTGGTTGACTTGGTGGAGGAGCAACCAGCTTGAGGGGACCAGGGAATGGAAAATATGGTTTTTTTGTGGAGACAATCCATATCGCGTCTAGGAAGTTGAAGTAATTCCACTACTATTGGGGTTATATGCAGGGGTTAGGGGTGGACCTGTACTGGATTCAGAGACCGAATGCATCTGGGGTACCGATGGGGGTCCCCCAAATGGTTGAGAGGGAACAACAGGATATGAATGTTGGTGAGTGGGAGGAGGGTAATAAGATGTCCCTCCATATGGTTGTGGAAATTTATTTTCACCATCAGTGGGTGACGAGTGGTCGTAAGGGTTGAGATGTGTCATAGACCTAATCAACTCATCCACAGCATGGGACATCCCAGGTTTGTCCTAGCCAAGTGGTATGGATCTGGGTGCATCAAGGAATACCATGTACAAGTAACCTGACTGAGCATAGATGAGGTCAAATTGTTGGGATTTTCTTATGGCTTCCTCTTCTGACTGAGGAAAAGTGGATGGTACATTCTTTGCAATCACAGGGATGAGCGATTTGAAAAACCAATTGATACATTGTTCTTTGGTGGCTTCCGCTTTACACAAACTACGTTGTCGCCGCCATTCATGAATGTGGTCAGTGATATTGATGTCAATTTTTTGTTTGAACTAAGAGAGAAGTTCTAGGCCAGTGTCATGACAAACTGGTAATTGGAAAAAGGACAAAAAGGCCTTGGCCAGTGATTCAAGGGTCACATGGGACCCTGATTTTTCTTCCACATACCATTTGGATGATGAACCAGTGAGAGTTATTTGAAATAAACTCAATCGGATGGAATCATCCATGATGTTGTTTGAAGAGAACCATAAGTGGAAGGTCATAACATGGTTGGAGGAATCTTCTCCTGGTTTTCCTTCAAATTTTGTAATATCTGAAGGAAATTTTATAGGCATATTGGGCCAAGTGGCATCATGCAAAATAGGATCATTCATGAGTTTGGTTAAATAATGAATGTTGAGGGATTCCAAGTATGGCATAGAGGATTTGGTGGAGGATTAATTCCATCCATTATGTGTGCAGGTAATGGACCTGTCCCTTGAGAGGGATTTGGTGGGTTTGTGCTTCTTCCTTGAGAATAAGTTTGACCCCTTCCTCCTTGTGAATGAGAGCCAATAGATGGATGGCCTTGGGTATTTTACCCAAGAAAATTGGAACCAAGAAAAGATGATAAAAAATAGTGGAACTCACTGGGGTGTGGGATGTTTGAGCCGGTGAGTTGGAAAGACTAGGGACTCCTCCTAGAATAGGAGGGAGATTTTGCAAGCATCTAAAACAAAGGGGATTTTGTGGTTCCCCTATGGTTTCGACTAGAAAATTGAATGTGTGAAAATGGTGACAAGAGAGAAGTAAATGAACAAGATCTTTTTATATTTTTTACCTTCACAAGATAGTATAACTCACAATTGTATGTAATCAAATGAACGTCATACATAAATCAATTGTAAAATAAAAAAGCATGGTGTTGGCATAGGGGAAGACCCAGGGTTCAACTCCAAGAGCACACCAAAAATCCCTAACTACTGGTCCTTTCGGTAACACCTGTGAGGCAGATGCAGTCTCACCTGAAGTAGCTATGGGGGGGTTACAGGACAAAGATGTCTACAACCAAAGGAAATATCAAGTGGATCCAATATGAGAACAACAAAACATTTATATATCAATTACCAGCTTAGATCTACTCTGCACAACTGTCTATCAAATCAAATACAATAATGCAATAGCAATATATCGAATGACAAAGAACAGAGAATCAATCACACACAACATGAGATATACGTGGTTCACCCGCTCTCTAGGGCTACGTCCATAGAAATGTGCTTTAAATATATTAAGATGAAGCATACAGTTATTGTCTGCGCTCTTAGCTAGCATATCTTCTTTCTTCTCCTCTCTGTCTCTCCCCTTTCCTGTGCACCCAGCTGCAGGATTGATCTTCACACCCAGCTGAAGATCTTACAATACCAGTAGTGCTTCAACTGGGAATCCCAGTCATACCTTGTTGAATCCCAGTCATCCCTGTCTTGTGCTTCAACAAGGTGTGCTCTTTTGATGATAGACTGTAAATTCCTCAGTCAAGGATTCAACAATCTTATTGATGAAATGTGTGCCTTGATCACTCATAAGGATATTTGGGCATCCAAACCTGGTTATGATTCCATCAAATATGACGTGTGCAACTGTAGTTACACTACAGTCCTTAACTTTTCTTTCTTCGACCCATATGGTCAAGTACTTTGTTGTAGTGATTATGTACCTTGCTCCTATGCACTTTCCTGGTGGGTTTATAGGTCCCACAAAGTAAATATCCCATTTCTCAAATGCTTGTAGGGTCAGTTGTGGTGCTAAAGGCATTTCATATCTTCTAGATGGTTTCCCAACTCTTGGACATATATCACATGCTCTGTAATAGTCCTTAGCATCTCGGTGTAAGGTAGGCCACCAAAGGCCAACTCTAAGAACCTTCCACACCATTGCTTTACCTTCATAGTGTCCTCCTGCAATGCCTTCACGATCTTTGACGAGGATCAATGGTTGTTCTGCCTCCATAACACACCTCCTCAATATCTCATCAGGTCCCATCTTGTATAACTGTCCATCTATAAGTAAAAAGTTTGCACCGTGCACTACTAGTTATTTCTTCTCGGTGACTATATACTCACTAGGTGCCATTCCTGTTGACATGAACTAGACTATTTCTGTGAAGTGATCATCAATCTTTCTAATGGATAGCAGTTGTGCATCTGGTAGTGTATCCTCCAAACTAGTAGGCTCTTCTCCATGTTCCAACCTCGACAAGTGGTGAGGGCCTTTTTTCATTCTTCCTGGCTTAATCATGATCTCGAAATCATATTCATGGAATAGCAGAAGCCATATGCATATTCTCCCCCCCAACACTAGCTTGTTGACTAGATATTTCAACGCGAAGTGATCAGTAAACATTTTAAAGTGTCCTCCCAGCAAATAGTGGTGGAACTTCTGCAACGCATACACCATGGCTAATCCTTCTCTCTCAGTAGTGGTGTAATTAATATCATTTGTTGATATCTTCTTGCTAGAAAAGGCTAACGGGTGGTCGATATATATTGTTCTCAGTTGTGCTAACATAGTTCCTAATGCAATGGAAGATGCATCGACAGGAACATGAAATTCCTTGCTCCAATCTAGAAAAACCGAGATAGGCGCAGTAACCATTTTCTGTTTCAGCATGTTGAAGCTCTATTGGCATTCTTCTGTCCAATGAAACTGACAATCTTTCTTCAAAAGCTGCTCTATGGGTGATGTAATCTGGGCATAGCCTTTAATGAAAATCCTGTAATATCCAGTATGTCCCAGTGCAGTGCGCAACTATTTGACTGAAGTAGGAGGGGTAAAATCAACTATAATGGAAATCTTAGATGGATCTACCAACAACCCATGCTTGGATACAATATGACCTAACAACACTCTAAATGGTGAAAATAAGATGCACTTCTTTAGGTTTAACACAATCTCACACTGCCTACACTTGTCCAACATTAGCCTTAAACATTCAATATGATTTTTTAATAAACTAAAAACAGTCCATTCATCAAAGCATGCTTCTAGAAATTTATGTAGAAACTCCTTGAATGCTTCAACCACCACCCTAGAAAATATGGCTGGGGCATTCTTCAATCCAAATGACATCACTTTATACTGGTAGGATCCCCATTCTGTTGCAAATGTGGTCTTATTGTGATCTTCCTTGGCAATTCGGATCTGATGGTATCCTGAAAATCCATCTGTAAAAGAATATACCTCCTGGCCTCCTACGTTATCTAGCACTTCGTCAGTAAATGGTGTAGGGAATGGGTCATGCAAATAGGTATTGTTCAGCTTCCTGAGATCTACGTAGATCCTGATCTCTCTTGTCTTCTTTTCTTGTACCACCATAGGGATAATCCACTCCGACTCTTCAACAGGTTCTATGATTCCTACTTCCATCATTCTGTCGAGCTCAATCTTCACTTTCTCCTTATATTTAGGGTTCAATATGTAGGGTCTCTATTTTACTGGTCTGGAATCTGGTTTCAAAGGGATCCTCATCTCTCCAATAGGCCCTTTGATGCCTTTCATATCAGTGAACTTGGTTGGAAACAAGTCCTGATATTCATGTAGTAACTCTGTGATCTTTTCAATAGTAGCAACATCCCAATAATCTCCAACATTTTCAAGCTTCAGTGTTTTCTTTGTTCCAATATTGACTTTCTTGATCTTGATCGGCTGTCCAGTGAAAGGTAGCTCAACTCATGGTACTTCTATGTCTCTTTGGCCTTTTGTTTCGACGATGTTCACCTTCCTAGGATCATCATATTCATCTGCATTGATGTTGTAATAACCTTGTAGTTTCTGGAGAGGCACAGCTTATTTGTCCTCTTCTTTTTCTAAAGGAAGGCTAGAGGCCTCCTCAAATACTTTTTGTCTTACAATCTGTAATTCTTGATCTACTTAAGTATATTGAATTTCAAATAAGAAGGTAGTTACAAAATTCTGATTCATACCTTCCCAATCTGCAGTGATGAGGCATAGTTCTGCTTGAAGGTACCAGTTGATAGGGGTTGTGTCCAATGTGTTAATGAATTTGTGCAACCATTTCTCTTGAGGAATGTTGCTCCATGCTTCCTCGCAACTTTTCACATGGTCCTTCGGACAACTTCGACCTGTGTACCTAACTTCACAGTCTTCTACTTGTTCTCAGAACCATTATGTCATCAAAGTACGACATTGTACCCAGTCTGTAATGTGGTTTTTGTGTGTCCCCCACCATCTTGCTGGTGTTTATTTCAAGGCCTCATCCATTTCCAGCAATATTTGTTGTGTTGGTACAATTTATTCAAAGTTCAACGGGAATGCTTCTGAATGGTTTAGATCATCAAAGGTGGGTAAGTTACTTACTGTTGTGCTGATCTAGTGAACTTCCCTTGATAATCTAGCACATCTCCTTGTAGATACTTCATACATTTTATTCTGCCTGTTATCCAATGCTTCTTCTGAATATGATGAACATGCGTTGTCACTTCGCCAGCTTAGGTTCCCATCCGCCATAGGATTAATTTAATCATGTTGTCTGGCTGTTAATTTGTATATGTTTTCTAGTTCATATGTGCGGTCTTCTTCTCTGATAGGTTCTGTGTATCACTGGCCTTCATCGGGATCCAAGGGTGCAATGACCCTAAGGCCCTCTTCTTCAAACACCATTCTTATTTTCTTTAAATCAACCACAGTGGAATTATTGAAATCCCAATCAATTCCTAGCAGTGTAGGGTAAGGACAACTATTATCAACTATCTCAATCACCTCAAAATGTGCAAATGTTCTCACTCTGTCGATGTCCACAGGGACATGTTCCAATCTTCCAAAGGGGATTACAGCTTGTTGATTATCCATCCTAATCCTGATAGGGGAATATATCAACTTTGGTTTTCCCATCAGTGCCCAGGTCTGCTTCATCATGACATTGACCTCCAACCCCAGGTTGAGGACCACATAGTCTATATCATACTCTCCAATTTGAGCATTCAAGTGTAATTACTTATTTTTCCTTCTCCTTTTAGAGACTTGGTGTACTTCTCTATTCAGTAAGGGATCTATCTTTCCTAGCTCATACTATCTGATTAAATTTTGTAGCTCTTGTACAACGCTTTCATCCTAAATCAACTTAATGAAAGTATATAAGAATTCCATGAGCTTGCTTACCTCTTTTCCTTCTTTTGGCAGAGAAAATTGATCGAATGCCAGAGGCATTCCATATTCTCTTACTTCTGGACGTGTCTTTGATGAAGAACCTTGGTCTCCCCTGAATTATTTTCTTGCCTCCTCAAACATTTGTTTTTATTTCTTTGCATAAAAAGTTTGTCTTCTCTGCATCTTTCCTGACTCCTGAATATTTTGTAGTCTTTCCCTAGGTCATTTTGTCTTCTCCTGTAACAATGCCTCCTCTAGTGATAACAATGACACTAGGGTCCTCTCCACGAGGTTCATCGTATATCAGTTGCACTTGCGGGTTCTGTTGAGGTCCTCATCTCTCTTGAAGTTTGGCTAGTAGTACAAGACAATCTTTGATAGCATGTTCGAACGAATTGCAGTAGCTGCAGTAGTACAAGGGTTCTAACAGTCCCTTGCTAAGTGTCCTGGTTGCGCATAGTTGTAACAAATGATATTTCCTCAACCTCGACCCATACCTCCTCCTTGTCCTCTTCCTCTGAATCCACTGTGGGGGTTGAAGTTTCCCCTTCCTCGAGAATTATACTGTGTAGTGTTTCATTCTTGTTGTACTTCGCCTTGAATTTTGTATATGTCCCTTGACCTTTCGTGCATGAGGTAGTAATCCCTAAAATCCCGATCATCATGCCCCATGGACTTACAGAATGTGCAATACAAATTTGTGGGTGCCTGAACATATTTTTTCATGTAATAGCACTCACCAGGGAGATCTCTATTTCTGCATACCTCGCACCAGGGTAGGGTTACTTTATTCAAAGGGCTCGAAGCTCCAGAGGCCAAGTATTCATGAAATAGGGGATAGTGTTCTTTGTCATGGCCTTCTAACTTGCATCTGACACACCAGATGTCTTCTCTTTTATATTTTCCCTTGTCTTTCTTCATATCTTCGACCTACAGAGACAAACTAGTTAACTGACTCAAGATTTGAGTCATACCTGAGATGGATTCTCCCATAGGGGCTGATTCTAACTTCATCGCAATCTACAACACCTCAGCCTGTGAAGCAATCCTTTTTTTCATCAGAGGAACTCTTATGTGTGGCAAGAGAGCAGCAATGAACCATTATGTGTTCTGCTCATCTAGGATTTGAAAACTCAAATGGCTTGTCAAAGTCTTAAATCTCTAATCAAACTCCCACATGGGTTCAACTATTCTCTATTTGATTTATTTTAGCTCTGTAATTCATTGTGATTCTGACTTAGGTTTCTTGAATTCAACAATTAGAGAAGTCTTAATGGAATTCATTGGTTTAGGTGCAGCTCCTTGGACAAATTTCATGTACCACCTCAGTGCGCGATATCTTAGGGTAGTATTGGACTGAGCTCATTTGACAACTTCATCAGTGATATTCTTAATACTCCTCACGGCTTCATAGAGAAACCAATGTTGTTCAGGGTCTTCAGATCCATCTCCTCTAAAGGTGGTTAACCTCATCTCATCTTCCATAGATCTTCCTAGGTTTCCTGACTGAGTATGTGGTGGACTACAAGTGACAGTGCTCTGAACGCTCTGGTGCCTCTAATTACTCTGATTTCTTAATGTTGTTGAATCAACAGGAAGAATAAGAGTACTTACTTCAACAGTCGGTGCAGTTTATGAAGATTTTGGCTCTTCCCGATGAGGTTCTTCAGCTTTTCCTTCCTTTTCCCTAGAGAATTATGAATTCTCTTCATCCATCAGATCAACCTCTTCTCCATTGTAGAAAACCTCATCCCCGTAGTTCTTCTTAAACAGGTTCGCAAGAGGAACTTCTCTGAATGCTCTCCCACTGTGCGTATGTCCAGCCTCTGTGTCGTTGTCGCTATCTGAATTCTTGAACATTAGCCTTTTCCAATCCGACCAACTACTGTATCTTCAAGATATTCTTCTCATGCAATAGCATCTTGATCCTCAACTTTAGAAAGTGTAAAAATATTCCTCTGGGTCCCTTAAAGAAATACCTCTTGACTTGGCTATATGACTCTACTCTGTCAATAACAAACTCGGTGATGTACCCTCCAATGGTGTTATCAAACCAGTGATCTACCATTCTTTACATGACGTTATCAACTCTCTTGACCTTCTTGATTAGCGTCAACGTCCAAACCACAAGAGGTCTAGATCTAATCTCAAACTAGGTATCTGCTAACCTAGCTAGCCACTCGTATAGCTCCTGATGGATTCCTCCAAATAAAATCGTGTGTATATCAATAAAGATATATCTTCCTAACCAATCCTCTGTACTAATATTATGGTTCCTGTCCTGGGCTTCAGCGAAGTCCTTTTCTTGATCCTCTATCCACTTCTGAATCTCTGTCTTTGATGGAAACCACCTTGACATTCCCTCAAAATGATTCATGTCCTGACAAAGGAACCATTTGTTGGCACAGGGGAAGACCCAGGGTTCAAATACAAGAACGCACCAACAAGACCTAACTACTGTCCCTTTTAGCAACACCTGCGAGGCAGATGCAGTCTCACCTGAAGCAGCTATGGAGGGGTTGCAGGACAAATATGTCTACAACTGAAGGAAATATCAAGTGGATCCAATATGAGAACAACACATCATCTATATATCAATTACCAGATTAGATCTACTCCACACAACTGTCTATTAGATCTAATACAGTAATGAAATAGTAATATATCTAATGACAAGGAATAGAGCATCAATCACACACAACATGAGATATACATGGTTCACCCTCTCTCTAGGGCTACGTCCACAAAAATCTACTTTAAATATATTAAGATGAAGCATATAGTTCTTGTCTGCACTCTTAGCTAGCATATCTTCTTTCTTCTCCTCTCCGTCTCTCCCCTTTTTTGCGCACCCAACTGCAGGACTGATCTTTTCACCCAACTGAAGATCTTACAACACCAGAAGGCTCTTACACTTAGCACTTCTCTCTCACACAATAATAATCACTCATGCCAATAAAAAAAACTAGAACGAACCCTCTTCCCTCATCTAGGTTCTTATTTATACATTACAA
The DNA here is from genome assembly GCA_009831015.1 of Picea engelmannii. Lineage (NCBI taxonomy): Eukaryota > Viridiplantae > Streptophyta > Pinopsida > Pinales > Pinaceae > Picea > Picea engelmannii. The sequence goes on along the minus strand of ML786522.1, from coordinate 90,979 downwards.
TCACTCACCGACAACCTTAGGCCAAAACCTAAGTGTCAAAACCCTAGATACCAAAACCCTAGGTGTCTAAAACCCTAGGTCAACTTGACCCACATTTTTAGGGCTTCGCCAGTTTGTCTTTTCTTCCTTCTCGTGCGGTGCTCCAAAGCATCCAACGGTGGATTTTTCTTCTTGTTGAGTTGTCCAAGATCCTTCTTCCTTGCTGATCTATCATCCTTGATCTCCTCATCCAACGACTTTCTTTCTCTTACTTCACTCTGTCTTTTCTGCTCTTCTACTCACTTTGACCTAGTAATAGCCACTGTGTCTTCTGCGTGGTTCATATTCCTTCTTTTCTTCCTTAATCTTCGCTTACTTCCATACCCAAGGGCCAACACATGTGAATAGGTGGATTTTGACCATGTGGGGAAAAAAAAAAATGCTCGTGTCCTAAAAATACTTACCGTCCTTCCTCTCAATTTAGCACTAGGCCTTCCAATAGCACTCGACAGTGGTTTTTGAAGCCACCGGAAGAGGAACTAGTAAAATTTTAAGTAATCAATTATAATGATGGCTAGAGGGTGCATATCCTGAAAGAGCTGGTGATATTTCCCAATAGCCACACAAAATCTTTTCAAGGTCTGTTTGCATCCCACAACCTCCACCTGGGGTAAATATCCTATGTTTGGCCACTAAGTACATCGGTCAAAGTGAAACATTTAGATTTTCGTCCTAATAAATGGGTCAGAGGTTGGATACCCTCACAAGAATTGGGTGAATCAAGGAGGGATGCGTAGAACAACCAGACCTCGGCCTTCGACCCTTCACGGGTATATCCCTGCCTTATTGTATAGGAACACTTGACTTGGAGGATTTGAAAGATCCATATTCTCAACTTTTATAGTTTCAAAATGTGAGAACCTTATAATGGGGGGTTATTTGGATGCCTACCCCCGAGATCCTACCTAGACTAAAAATTTTATTTTGGCACCTCCCATGGAAGAACATTTAGTACGTTCTTAGAAAATTTTTAGATGTGGTGGGATGAGATATTGGGGTCATGGACCAACCTTGTTTGAATTAAATTGGTGTGGATAATTTCCAAAGAAGTAATCGGATCTTTCATAATTCCTTTGAAGTACATTTTGGGTGCTTAAAAAGAAAGCTTACTTCGACCTCCACTATTCTAATAGAAATTATGTGTGTGAGGAGTGGCTTTGTGTGCAAGAAAGTGAAAAGTGTGCAAAAGATTTTTAATAAGTTAAGTGTAAGATTGCATCATGTGGACTTTCTGTGGTCCTTACAAATCTTCTTACCTAGCCTACTATGTTTCTTTGGTACAACCTTGTGGAATATTTAAATCCATAAAGAACTAGAAATGTGGACATATGGGTCCTTACTTGATCCTTTAAACTTGCTAGAATGTTTTCTATACTAAGAAATATTTTGAAACTATCCTAGAATAGTATACATTTGGGCATGTATGGGTCCTTTACTTGATCTTTTAAATTTTCCTAGAGTGTTATATAAACTAAGAAAGATTTTAGAAACTATCCTAAGGTTGCAAACATGTGGGCATGTATGGGCTCTTACAAATCTTTTAAGATGATTTCCAAAACTAAGAGGAACCCTACGGGGGATTTGTCCTCTCCTAATGATTTTTTTTTAAGGGAGATGAAATTTTCTTTCAACCACCTTTTTTGATTCCCGAGATCACACTTGGGTAAGGGGGAAGAGCATACTTAAGGGTTAAAATTGATTTCTAGTCCAAAATTAATTGATTGTGTTTGAAAAATAAATAACTTCAACTCAAAATTTTAAATGCCAAATGAGCCATCCATGTGGCAAAAAAACAAAGAGAAGAATAGTGATTCTTTTTACCCCTATGTGCTTATGTTAGCTAACCTTTCTTGTGATAAATGAATATAAGTGAAGTTTTGTTGCTTTACAAAGTGCGGGAAATTAAAATATGAAGGCTAAGGGCCCTCAAACCACTCATAAAAACCCTTACAATTTGCAAAAAATGAACTTATGCGCAGGTTGTAGTTATGACAGATGCGCAGAGGGTGCAGGATGTGCAAAATGCGTAGAGTAATGAAGTCTGTCACGCACATAGTGCGCAGAGTGGGTGACTGTGTGCCTTGAAATCCATGCACTTCTCTTCACGTGTTGGGAAATAAATTTCCAAGTGAAATTATCTTGCCTTGGCTCTGAATATTGACTTTGGAAGGCTGGACTAGGCCGATTTTGGTACCTGCATATCAAAACAATTAGAAATAAGTGCTCTCAAGACATAAATAGAGAGGAATTTGATATTGATACCCATTATGGTTGTCAATCTGTTGTGTTGGTTTTGTCACATGGGTGAGAAAAAACACAACAATTACCTACTTAGTTAAGTCAGCTAAATAAGACAGAGGGTTGTGAGTTTATTAGATAACCAAATACACATGAAACAAGGAAATAAAACTAAAAACAAAGAGAAATAAATGTTAGAGAATATTGCAAGAACTAGAACCATGAAAAGCAAAAAATGACCATCATATAGCTACCAATGGATCAATATATTGATAGGCTAACACCATAGAGAAAGGCATGGAATTATGAATCCCCTCTTCCTCCTTGGGATGGATCTTGAGTTCCCTAATAGAGACCTCTTCTCTTCATGCAATGGCAAGTGACAATGGTGAAGAAATACAATACCAATCCTCTCAAGAGGTGAGTGGAATGGCCCTTGCTATAGTGCTTGAATGATTCAAAGAGAAAAGAGGACTCTATAAGAAGAATTCTTGGAGCATAACAATACCTTGAAGTTATTATTTTTCTATCACACCCATGGCACATATTTATAGCATCCATTCATGGAAATATACAACTGGTTCATAGTGTTAACAAGGGGCCTTTTAGGGCACTTCCTATCCCTTGACCAACCTCCAAACTAGATTTCACTCATATCTGAGTGTCAAATCATGTTGGGGTCAGACTAGAAGTGGTTGAGAGGCCTACAAGATTCATAAATGTTTCGTTCATGATAAGTGCATGTCTTGTCTCATAGATAGTCAAGCATCTTGCACACAGCGCACACTGAGGGATATGTTAGCCTGTGCATTTTGTGCACTGTGCACATGCTTCCTTTGGTGAATTTGTGCACTTTGATTTTTGAACCAAGTATATAGTTTTTTTTCCTTTTGATGGATTTTGGTGTTGTAGGTGGACTAATTGTTTCTAGCATTGATGTCTTTCTTCAACCATTATGTGCAATGTCACGGATGATTTCTCAGTGATAACTATTAGTTCAATTCAAAAACCATCGTCAGGAGGCATAAACCTAGATGTTGCATTGGCCAAAATATCAGCGTCTACATTTTGATCATGGGGTATAGAATTAATATTAAATGCATCAAATGAATAAATCAGATTCCATACCTCTTGTTGATAGGATTTCAGATGTAGAGACAGGAATTGAATAGTATTTCTTACCCGTCGATCAATAATCTTCGAGTCACCAAAGACTTTCATATGTTTTACCTCGAGGTCAATGGACTTATTGAGACCTTGCACTAAGGATTTATATTCAATAGTTTTTTTGGTGCATTCAAACTCTAATCGACATGATATGAGCATTTTTCCTTGATTGGGGTCGATCAATACACATCCTATGTCAGATCCATCCTGAGTTTTAGAACTGTCAAAGAACATGGTCCACCTGTCCGGGATGTTATTTTTGTTATTCAAACTAAATCCTAAGTTAGTAAATATGGGACAGGCTCCATTATGTTCTCATGGGCAGAGGCTTGATTGTAGTTCAAATGGGATCTCAGAAGTCTGAGCTTTGTAACAACCATAATTAGTCTCGAAAAAAAAGTTTCCTAGGATGGAATGAGAAAAGCTAACGGGTTCATTTTTACCTTCTAATTTCGTCACTGTGTGCTTCACTATTAACCTAGATTTGATTTTCTTTACCTTTATAGAGAAACCATAGATGAGACCAATCAATAGAGAAATAACCTTGGAGTTTGGTCGACCGGTCTCTTCTTAGGAGAAAACCGTAACTTTCTGGGATGTCTACCACAACTATGTATATAGTCTGATGAACTCTTGGATTAGATTACAGTCTAATTAACACATCCCTGAGTTCCCCTTTCACTTTAACATATGTTCTGTCTAACTGGATAATCCTAGTTTTTTCTATTTGTGGGACAACATTTATCTTTTTGCAAACAGAAAAAGGCATGATGTTGGAAGAGGCACTAGAATATGCTAAACAGTTATGGACATTTAAATTGAAAATTTCGTAAGTAAGCAAAAAAGGGGGTATCTACAATTTTGAAAATGCACCTATGCTAGTTGCGTTTATAGCTGATGCTATTTCTACCTTGTGGATGTCTGGTGTATTGTTTCTATAGGCTAATCTTTCAACACCTGCAATAGTTTCTTTTTGAGTCTCTTGGGGTTTGAAAGCATCATGTAGAAGTTCACATTGTTTTGGAAGAAAGAAAATAGCTACCACAACTATGTATATATTCTGATGAACTCTTGGATCAGATGACAGTCTAATTAACACATCCCTGAGTTCCCCTTTCACTTTAACATATGTTCTGTCTAACTGGATAATCCTAGTTTTTGTTATTTGTGGGACACCATTTATCTTTTTGCAAATATAAAAAGGCATGATGTTGGAAGAGGCACTGGAATATGCTAAACAATTATGAACATTTAAATTGAAAATTTCATAAGCAAAAAAGGGGGTATCTGCAATTTTGAAAAAGCACCTATGCTAGTTGCGTTTATAGCTGATGTTATTTCTACCTTGTGGATTTATGGTGTATTATTTCTAGAGGATAAGCTTTCAACAACTACAATAGTTTATTTTTGAGTCTCTTGGGGTTTGAAAGCATCATGTAGAAGCTCACGTTGTTGTGGAAGCGAGCAAACATCAAACATGGAGATATTAGCTTTAATTTTCTTCATGTCTTTGATTACATTATAATCTAGGGTGTGTGAATTTGAATCATTATTATCTTTCCTATATTTCCCTTGACTCACTTTTTCATTATTTTCAACAATGCTAGATATGTTTGGTTTATCTTTATTTACTACAACATTCTTTCCAGTTCTATTATTAGTTTTTTCTAGAACTATATTTCTTGGTTTTGAGAGGAAAGGGGGAGGTGTTACTTTTTTGAGAGGCATGTTTTCTCCTTTGGGAGACATAGTTTCAGATGGTGGACCTTTGTTGTGCAAATTATAACCTTTTGGGGCAGCAACGTTTACAACTTGAGTATCTCCACCAAGGATTTCTTCAATTTGTTCATCATCAAATCCCACACACCAACTCAGAAAGGCATAATTGATTATGGGGGTTCTTTGTTAGTAGCATCAGAAGGAGTTGGTCCATGAATTTCATCATTTAAGCTTCGTTGATCTAGCAATTGATTTATTACGAATGTCATAGAGTTGATACTCTAAGGACACATTCATTCATGATGATTTTGTTGATGGTAAGAGAAAAAAATATCATTATTAAAACTATCTAGATTGAAAGCCATATGTGGGGGTTCTGGTGGTTGTGGCGGGTTGTCTGGTTTCTTGAAAAATGGGTGGAAAGTTTGGGGTTTGGATGATCCTTCACCAACATTATTTTTTAAGTCCACCACTTCATTTGATAATTTCTTAACCATTTTAACCACATTATCAATATCCTTGGATTCATTGTCAAGTGGTTTAGTTAATAAAAATGACTTCTTCCCAGCCGACTTAGTTTCCTCATAACGAGGATGTTGGTCATATACTAACAATTCTCTTTCCATAGTTTTAGCTTCATCAAATTTTAGTGCCAATGTGTTTTTGTTAGATCATTTTACAAACATCCTGATCAATGGGGTTAATGCAGCTGTATAATATTCAATGGCTAAAGATTGATCCAGAGCTACCTCGTGGGGAAACTTAATCGATACATTTAGAAATATTTGGTTAAAATATTTTACTCTTTCCCTTTTTTCCATTATGATGGCTCCTAGCTCATTATGTAGAGATGTTGTTGTTTTTCTTTGTCCAAAATTCCTCATAAAGAGATTTTCGAAACTGTCGAAGTCTGTAATTGATCTGGTATGTAAATTTAAATACCAAGTAGAGGCTTTCCCAGAAAAAGTATAAGGAAATAACCTACATACTACATCTTCATGTTGTACTCCTAGGAGACGTACGGAGAAAAATAAATTATGTATATGATCTTTCGGGGATCTGGGTTTGTCTGGATCAAATTTAGGTAAGATTCTATCAAATTTCCTTGGCATTTCATGAAAATCGCCAATAGATTTAGAGCTCCTTAGGCTCTTCATTGAGGCGTGACCTCTTTGTGGTTCCTATTTTCTCCTATTATTTGTTCTAAGGTGATTTCAGGTTGTTCACCTTCAAATTCTTCTTCTTCAGGTTCAGTGAAGAAATGCACAACTCTACTTAAGGGTACTGGAACCTCATGTAATGAAGTTTCAATAATATCGTCTACAAAGTCAACGTAAAAATTAGGATCTGTGTTAGGACGTTCTACACGAGTAGTTTTTCTTCTAGGAAGTTTAGAAGTTGTGGGTAATTTTCCAACTAATTTTGCGTAAGCACGAGTGATTCTATGGGTTTCGTAAAGTTCTTATTGAGGTATGTGAAATCGGGTTTCGGAATGTATTTCCGGACTCCTGGAAGCACTTCCAAAATTATTCTTCGAGTCTTCATAAATAACTTCTTGTTCAGACTCAACTCAAGAAAATAAGGTAGATTGTGAGCTAGGATTACTCATTGAAGATTGATTTTGGTTATTGTTTAATTCATGTATGTAAGCCCTAAAAGATGGACCTCCTTCTAGCGCCAATTATTTTGAGGGGTCAAAATTCGCCCGACAACAACAAGGGGTACTCCTTGTTAGAAAAATAGGATCGCGGAGCAACAAAATAAAACAAATAAGGTACACAACAATAGAGACATAGAAATATGTGGTTCACCTAGTGTGGGATACATCGATTGGAGAAATTTCCATGTCCTTCCTTTTTATTATCTAGCAAAATGAAAGGATACAACCTACAACACGCTCACTATAACTTCCTCTTCTTTCTCTCATAGTCTCTTGTCTCAGAATAAAATAATAACACACATACAGAACTGCAATAAAATTCCCTCATAAAAGAGGGTTTCCTTCTAGGGAAAAAAATCCCTAAAATAACTTCTACCATCATATCTGCAACCCTATAATGAACGGTCCAGATTGACTACAAAATTACAATATTTTACAAGGAATTTTTTCCAATATTTCACTTCGGGGGTGCTGCCCCAAAATCCCCTGCCAGGGGGGGATTTGACCCCCTCGACGATATTTATGGGGGGGGAATCCCCCCCACACCCCCCTGTTATGGAATGGGGTCCATGAGTGACTGAAACAAACTTCTGAATCAGGAAGATAATCAATCTCCCACTTGGAGACCGATTACAACAACTCCATTATTGTTGTACCTTTTGGAATATACTCCACCTTAGACATGGAAAATTTATGATCTTCACCTTCATTCTTGAAGGCCAACTGAAACTAAGTAGGAACTCAATTTCTCCTTGGTTACTCCCTTTGTTAACATGTCTGCAGGATTTTGGCTACTATGTATATTTTCCAACTTCAATTGTCCATCTTCAAAGATGGATCGCATGAAATGGTACCTAAGTTGTATATTCTTAGTCTTAGAATGGAAGACTGAGTTATTTGCAAAATAAATGTCACTCTCGATGTCACAATACAAACTTCCATTCTCCTGCTTCTTTCCCAATTCCTCCATAAACCTCTGTAACCAAATCATCTCTTTACTAGCCTCTGTAGCAACAACATACTCTACTTTCGTCAATGAAAGTGAAACAACCTTTTGTATTTTTGAAATACAACTTACTGTTGTTCCACCTACAGTAAAAACATACTCTGTGGTGCTTCTCCTACTATCTTTATCACCTTCCATATATAAATCAACATATCCTTGTAGAACAATGTCTGAACCTCCAAGACATAATGCATGAGTAGAAGTACCTCTCAAATACTGAGAATCCACTTTACTTCCTCCCAATATTATTTACCTGGATTGTTCATATACCTTCTCACAACTCCCACGGCATGTGCAATATCTATTCTTGTGCAAACCATTGCATACATCAATCTACCGATTCTTGATGAAAAAGGGACCCTGGACATGTATTCTATCTCCTCCCGTGTCTTGGGACACATTTAATTAGTTAATTTGAAATGGTTGGCCAAATTTGTAATAACTAGTTTTTCATTCTGCATTCTAAACCTCTCCAACACCTTCTCTGTGTACTCACCCTGAGACAATGTCAATTTGCAATTTTTCTTGTCTCTTGTTATTCTCATACCAAGGATTTTCTTTGCAGCACCCAAATCCTTCATCGCAAATGAATTAGCTAATTTCTTCTTGAACACATTTATATCCTGCATATTAGACCCTGCAACAAACATGTCATCTACATACAATAATAAGATAATATAGCTTCCATTTTCTAGCCTTTTATAATAAACACAGTGATCAGAGTGATATATACTATAACCTTGTTCTGTCATAAACTTGTAAAACTTCAAATATTGTTGCCTTGGAGCTTTCTTTAGGGATTACAAGCTCTTCTTCAACCTGCATAACAAATTCTCCTTCCCTTTGACCTCATACCCCTATGTATCTTGCATATAAATCTCTTCCTCCAAATCCCCATGGAGAAAAATGGTTTTTACATCTAACTGTTCAAGATGAAAACCTTATATTGCCACAAGACTTGAAATATTCCTAATTGAAGTCATTTTAACAATAGGAGAAAATATTTCATCAAAATCCATATCTTTCTTTTGTGCAAACCCCTTTACAACAAGTCTAGCCTTGTACCTATTTTTTCCTCCATCTTCTTCCTTCAACCTATAAACCCATTTATTTTGCAATGCTCTTTTTCTTGTAGGCAACTAAACCAAGTCCCAAGTCTGGTTATTTACCAAAGAATCCATTTCCTCATTCATGCCTTGCTCCCACTTCTTTTTGGTGTCTACCTGCATTGCCTCTTCATAACATTCTGGTTCACCAGAATCAGTCAACAATAAATAATACAATGAAGGAGAGTATTGTTCAAGGGGTGTACCTGTCCTAATAGATTTTTTAACAACACTTGCAGGTGTTTAAGGTACCTGCTTCTCCTTTTGTTGTACATTTTTATTTTCTGGTTCCTTTGGAATTTCTTTTTTAGTGATCTCATCAAGCACTATGTATTCTTGTTTTTTTTTTCCTGTTTCTTTCCCTGCAACCGATCTTTGTACATGACTTTCTCATTGAATATGAAATCTATCCTTCTAATTATTTTGTTAATTTCATAATCCCATAAGCGATAACCAAAATCACTAACACCGTATCCAATAAAGGTACACTTCTTGTATTTTTCCTCAAGATTTGTTCTATTTTCTTTATCAATATGGACACATGCTTCACAACCGAAAGTTTTCAAAAAAGAATAGTTTACCTTTTTTCCTGTCCATTCCTCCTCTGGAATTCTACCATCCAAAGAGCTTGAAGGTCCTCTGTTTATTAAATAAACAACAATATCTACAACATCTACCCAGAACTGTAAGGGAAAACCAGCATGCAATCTCATAATCCTTGCACGCTCCATGATTGTCTTGTTCATCCTTTCTGACACACCATTTTCTTGTGTTGTTCTTGGAACTGTCTTCTCTCTATGAATCCCATGGTATGAATAGTAATCATCAAACTCCTTGCTGCAATATTCACCTCCATTATGTGATCTGAGACACTTCAAACTTTTTCCTGTCTCATTCTCAACCAAAGCTTTCCATTTCTTAAAAGTATCAAAAACATCATATTTTTGTCGAATGCAATAAACCCAAGTTTTTCTATTTGCATCATCAATAAAAGTAACATAATAATGAGAGTCACCAAGAGATGATACCTGAGTTGGTCCCCATAATCTGTATGCACAAGCTCTAACCTTTCATTCTTCTTTTCTTTTCCGACTCTAATAAATCTGAATCACTTTTGTTTTCCATAAACACAATGCTCATAAAAGTCCAAATCAATTTGTTTAAGATTTGGAAACAAATTTCTTTTATGAAGTATCCACATTCCCTTCTCACTCATGTGTCCTAGCCTATGATTCCATAGTGTTGTATCCACTCCTGTAGAATCTAAAGAGATAGAAGAGTCATTATTACTAGTACATAAATACAATGTACCTACCTTATATCCTTTTGCTATCACCAATGATCCTTTGATGACCTTCCATGCCTTATCTGTAAATATGGATATACAACCTTCACTTTCCAACTACCCCGTTGAAATTATATTTTTCCTTAAATCTAGAACATGTCTTACCTCTTTCAAAAACCATTGGTTTCCATTGCGTTGCATTATTTTTACCTTTCCCATTCCAACAATTTTGCACGGTGCATCATCACCCAAATGAACCTGTCCAAAATCACCTTGAACATAATATAGAAAATGGTTCCTATGGGGTGTGGCATGAAATGAAGCCCCTAAATCTACTACCCAAGACTCAGAAATATTATCTACAGAAAGAATCAAAGCATCTTGTAACATATCACCTATTACATTTGCTTCCTGATTTTTCTCCTGCTGTCCATCTCTTTGTTTCTTTGGAGCTCTACAGACTTTCTTCAGATGTCCTTTCTTCCCACAATTCCAACACTCTATCTTTCCAAGTATGGATTTGGATCTTCCCTTCCTAGAATTCCCGTGATTCCCTGGGCCCTTTCCTCTATCCTTGTGTATCCCTTGTTCTCCATGTTCAACGGATTACCTGATGTCTCACCTGTGCTTTTCCGTCACATTTCCTCACTAAGGATAACACCAACAACATCATCAAATTTTAAAGTATTTGAACCAGAGACAGAGTTACTTACAGTCATGACCAAGCCGTTCCATCTTTTTGGTAATGAACACAAGATTAGAAGAGACCTGACCTCATCATCAAAGTCCACTTTTGTAGAACTTAGTTGATTAGTAACTGTATTAAAATCATTTAAATGAACTACAACAGACCCACCTTATGAAATATTCATATTAAATAATATCTTCATTAGAAATACTTTATTGGATGCCGAGGTTTTTTCATACAATTTATCCAATGCATCCATCAAAGCCTTCGTTGTCTTTTCTTTCAAAATATTGAAAGCCACCGATGTTTCCAGGCTCAGCTGTATCGTTCCTAGAGCCTTTCTATCAAGAATATCCCATTCTTCATCCTTCATGGTCATTGATTTCTTTTATACTCCTCCCAATGGTAGGAATGGATTCTTCTGATTTAAATAATCTTCCATCTGCATCTTCCATAACTGGTAGTTTTGGATGTTAAGTTTCTCGACCCTAAACTTTCCATATTTCTCCATTTCTCCCACTTGAACCATGAACCCTCCTTTCCTGTGAGTTACCTTTCACTATGATACTAGTTGTTAGAAAAACAGGATCAAGGAGCAATAAAATAAAACAAATGCGGAAATAAAAAATAGAAGATACACAATACAATAGAGACACAGATATGCATGGTTCACCCAGTGTGGGCTACGTCCACCAAAGAAATTGCCAGGTCCTTCCTTTATTATTATCCAGTAAATGAATGGATACAACCTACAACAAACCCGTTGTAACTTCCTCTTCTTTTTCTCACAGTATTCTATCTCAAAATAAAATATTCGCCATAATGCACAGTTGCAATACATTTCCCTCATAACAGAGGTTTTCCTTCTAGGGGGAAAAACCCTAACATAATTTCTACCGTTATATCTGCGACCTTATAATGAACGGTCCATATTTACAATGAAATTACAATATACATTTACAAGGCAAATTTTCCTTCCGGGGCTTCACCCCCGAACCCTTGACTGCACTCCCCCACGTGGAAGAGTGTACTTACTTCTGGGGTGTAAATACTTCATGGGGTATAAACATGGATAAAAACAAAAGACCTCTGAATCAGGAAGATAATTAAGCTCCACAACCAACACCAACCAACTAGAAACAACCTCTATGAATCCCTAGCTCCAAGAATCCTTGCGGTTTCCTGGCCCTCGAGCCCAAAGTTCCTAGCAACAGAAGTGTCCCTATAAAATCTCCCCAAAACCATATGTTCTTCCAATTTATTGCTTCTTCCTTCCCTCTTTCAGAATTTCTTGCTTCCCTTCTTCCCCCCAAATTTTCCCCCAAAACAAAGACCCCTCTCCAAGTCCTCTCCCCTCTTCCTTATCCTCCTCTCTTGAATCCCTCCCCCTCCTTCAATTCCCCAACTTCCATATCCACTAATTAATTCCCCAACAACCTTATCCCATCATTAATTACTTCACCTACCTTTTTAATAATAAAATAATAAAAAGGTCCCCAAGGTGTAGGACAGTCGATGACGGAGTGTGTTTTTAAGCCACTCTGTGTTGTTAAAGTCACCAATTTGAAACCTGCAAGGACAAAAAATCCAACCATGTTAAGGGTTGGTGTGGCTCAGGCCTGGTGCGATCCCTGGGTGATTTTGAAGGCTTAGATGCCCCTGAGTTGCAGTTTCCCAAGCCACAGGTTAATCGCGTAGCCGATAGGTTCTGCACAAATTAACAAACAAAAAATAATAATAAAATAATAAAAAGACTCGTTGAGTTTATTTTAATAATTAATTAAATTTAAATTAACAACTATGATAAATAAATAATCAAATTGGGCTATTACATACACCCACCCTTCAAGAAACTTCGTCTCGAAGTTAGAGTAATTTACAATACAAGGGTAATGACACATGATTCATACATCCACATCAAATAAACAACATCATCAATTTAAAACACGTATGCATACTAGTGTACATGTGAAAGACATGCATGTGTAGCTAGAACATACAGGACTCACACATGTACTAATGACAATAATTATCACACCTAAAGTAATTCTTGTATGCATCCAATCCAATCAGCAAGACCATTCATTTCATAAAAGATAGCAGATCATTTTAAATTTTTACAAAATCCATCAATTATAATAATTTATCACAAACAACATTCACTTAGATAATTGTAGTTTAGTTAAGCAAATATAAACATACATATATACATATATACATATTTTTCAAAAAGAGGAAATCAAGAAATTCTTCTACAAGGAGAAAGCCACGCACACTCTCAACTACTTCTATTCATCCTTCCTCCCTAACCTACTTCCATCTTCCATTCCTATCCTTCCTCTGTTGGATTATCTTGGAGCAACAACTATATTGACCTAACTCCAGATAGAACACATAAGCGGAAGTGTCAACTCTCTTGACCAAGCTTCCCCAGAAGGAAATTGGTAGTCATCATCACACATCTAGAGGAGAGTGAGCTAACACCATCCTCCCATGACTCCAAGTGTCATAGGATACACGGTGGGAAATGTCTCCACCCATCCTAATAGAACTAGGGTCAACACCCTACCATGGACCATACAGTGGCACTATGTTGCTAGCAATTTTGTCATCGTGTATTCAATTTTAGGTAGTCTCGCCACATGAAAAACATGCACTTGTCCACATATAATAGCAATGTATTTGAACCAACATAATTTCACATACAAATATTCATACCAGCACATAAATACAATGAACCTACCTTCTCTCCTTTTTCTATCACCAGTGATACTTTGGTGACCTTCCATGCCTTATCTGTAAATATAGATATACAACCTTCACTTTCCAACTTCCCTATTGAAATTATATTTTTCCTTAGATATGGTACATATCTTACCTCTTTCAATAACCATTGGTTTCCATTCTTTTTATTTATTTGTACCTTACCAATTCCAACAATTTTGCATGGTGCATCATCACCCAAATAAACCTATCCAAAATCACCTTGAACATAATCTAGAAAATGGTTCCTATGGGGTGTGGCATGAAATGAATCCCTTGAATCTACTACCCAAGACTTAGAAATATTATCTACAGAAAGAATCAAAGCATCTTGTAACACATCACCTGTCACATTTTCTTCTCGATTTTTCTTTTGTTGTCCATTTCTTTGTTTCTTTGTAGCTCTACAGTCTTACTTCAAATGTCCTTTGTTCCCACAATTCCAACACTCTATATTTCCTATTCTAGTTTTGGATCTACCCTTCCTATAATTCCCATGGTTACCTGAGCCCTTTCCTCTATCCTTTTGTCTTACCCTACTCTCCATGGTAAATGCATTACCTGATGTCTCACATGTGCTTTTCTGTTGTATTTCCTTGTTAAGGATAACACCAACAACATCATCAAATTTTAGAGTGTTTGAACCAGAGACAGAGATACTTACAACCATGACCAAGCCATTCCATCGTTTTGGCAATGAGCACAAGATTAAAAGAGCCTTGACCTCATCATCAAAGTCCACTTTTACAGAACTTAGTTGATTAGTAAACATATTAAATTCATTTAAATCATCTGCAACAAACCTACCTTCTGACATATTCATATTAAATAATCTCTTCATTACAAATACCTTATTGGATGTCGAGTATTTTTCCTACAGTTTAGCTAGTGCATCCATCAGCTCCTTCATTGTCTTTTCTTTTGAAATATTGAAAGCTACCAACGATGCCAGACTCGGCTGTATCGTTTTGAGTGCCTTTCTATCAATAACCTCCCATTCTTCATCCTTCATGGTCATCATCTTTTTTGCTATTCACCCAATGGTAGGAATAGATCCTTTTGATATAAATAATCTTCCATCTACATCTTCCATAACTGGTAGTTTTGGCAGTTAAATTTCTCGACCCTAAACTTTCCATCTTCCGTCATTGCTCCCACTCGAACTAGGAACCCTCTTTTCCTGCATATTACCTTTCACTTCGATACTAGTTGTTAGAAAAACAAGATCACAGATCAATAAAATAAAAAAATTGTGGAAATAAAACATAGAAGATACACAATAGAATAGAGACATAGAGATAGGTTGTTCACCCAGTGTGGGCTACATCCGCCATAGAAATTGCCTAGTCCTTCCTTTTTATTATCCAGCAAAATGAAGGGATACAATCTACAACACGCTCGTTGTAACTTCCACTTCTTTCTCTCACAATCTCCTCTCTTATAATACAATAATCACAAACATACATAGCCGCAATAAAATTCCCTCATAAAAGAAGGTTTCCTTCTAGGGAAAATATCCCTAAAATAACTTCTACTGTCATATTTGTGACCTTATAGGGAATAATCCATATTGATTATGAAATTACAATATTTTACAAGGCTATTTTTCCCAATATTTCTCCTGGGGAGCGTTGCCCCCAAATCCCCCGCCAGGAGGGGGCTAAGACCCCCCTGGCATTAGTTGTGGGGGGGAAATCCCACCCACACCCCCCCATTAGGGAATGGAGTCCAAGAACAGTTGAAACAAGCTTCTGAATTAGGAAGATAATCATGTTCCACATTCACCCAAAAACAACAAGGGGTACTGCCAGGTATAATGTCCTAATTATACTATGCATCGTTTGCTAACTTTGACTTTGTTACTGGTTAAGGTATGGTGTACTAATGCGAGTATGGATGCAATGCAGAGATGTAGATGAAAACCATGTATTTAAAAAAAACTAAGCTATCACTAATCTATGCTAACCTATCCTAGCTAGGAGCAAGGCTAAAGTAACTGGTGAGTTATAATGCAACCAAACCTTAAAACAACTTTAAAACATCTAGTTTTATAAAAAGAGAAAGATTGGAAGCAATAGAATATATAAGTCTATAATCAGATTAGTCTAGATTACAATAGTATATACTATAACAACTCACGAAACACAAGGAATGGAAATATTCAAAGAAATACCAACACTGCAAAAAATATGATTAAGATTGCATATGAATAAGTCTACAACAAACAAATCATTCTTACAGTCGATAGAAACAACAAACATCTTCACTTGAAGTAGTTCAAAGATTTGATTAGTTTCTACACAATATTTCTTCTAAAAATACTGGCTCCGAGGGCTTCTCAATATTCATGAACACTTTATAAGTTCTTGAAACAGTTCTTGGGTCTATACAATGCTTGAAAAGCCAAAAGTATAAAATGTCCTTATTTTGAGAGTCTCTAGTCTCTTTTATACAAATAATAGTAACTCATATTTACCTTTTTTCCTTCTTCTTGAAGAGGCAGTTACAAACTATTCGCATTCCCTTCTCTCATGACAAGTGGCACAAAAGGATGAATCTTGAGGTGGTTAGGAAAAAGATGGAAGGGAAAACAATGGTTTGTCCTTTTCCTATGGTCTTTTACTCTGTAGATAAGCCATCCAAACTTCCAACTAGTTAAACAGTGACTCAATCCTCCTGTAAGATATCTTCTCCAACATTGCTTCGATCATGGCCACGCTATAACCCAAGGAACTCATATCCTTCTCCAATTTTGTCATGTAAACTTGTATCATAGTATGGATCTTCATTGGTTGTATCAAATGATGATCAATAAGATTGGTTGAGACAAAATTTGATGTTTCAACTATTTGTCTCCTTCTACTTGTACTTTTATGAACTACATTCACTAATTCCTCCTTGACTAAATTCTACCCAAGTTCATCTAACATTGGGAGCCGACCATGCCTTATCAACTCTTGAGAAGATTTATGAGTTCTAGAGAAAATCCCGATTGTTGTTGTCACTTCTTTGTCTTCTCATTTCCCTACTTGATGGAAATGATCTAGTGCATATAGTTCTATCTTCCTTGTTGATTTCGAGGTTCTGTATAATTTTGGAGGCGCACAAGGATTTTCTTCTATTGAAGTATCAATGTCTGCTATAGCTTCCTAGATATTGTTGTATTGTATCAACTACATTTGTATTTTGTTGTTTTATTCAATAAATTTTGCAGCTACATTTTGGAAAAGATGTAGGTTGGCGTACATATTGATGATTGCACCTTCCAGCTCATTTCTCACTTTTCCCACGCCGGCTTTAAAAATGAGAAGACTTATCTCATGTATCCTTACTTGTTGGAGCTTCTCTTCTAACTCTTTGATATTCATTTACTTCCCCTCATTCTTTTGGCACAACCTTTGTATATCATCTACATTTGCATCCATGAATGCAAATCCTGCCCTAGTTGTTGCCATAGGGTTTTCCCTTACATATCTTGTAATGGGCTCTTGGGTTATTACTAATAGAGGAGCTCCCTTTGCTGCTAGAAACTTTTTAACCCTTTCTTCTACGATCTGGCCAGTTTTTCTATCGTACGTGAAACTGCAAATATCCATTATTTAAGTTGACCAAAAAGGTTCCTAAGGCCCGAGACCTAACACACTACTTGTTATTTATGTTTCTGCAACTGTGGTGGATGTTCCATGGACATCCAAGTCCATTGGGTGTGTGTCTTCTTTTCTATCCTCTTCATCCTTCTTTTTCCTTTCTTCTTCAATAGATTTATATGTTGCTTCCTTTTCTACTAATTATGTTGGTATTCTTGATGCTTCAACAAATTCCTTTTCCTTTTCGACAACGTATTTTTCTTCGAATTTTTCTTTTTCTCTTGCTTCACTTTCTGCAATATCCTTTTCCTTGTGAGCTTCCAACTTTTTCTTCTTTTTAGCATCATTTTTATTCATCAATACGTTATCTTTGTGCCTCCTCTTTTTTTCAGTTGGTGTGTTTTCTTCTTCTACTACTGAACTTGAATGGGTCGAGAGGGATATGGGGGGAGATCTCTTAGCTTCATCTCTTTCTTCATCTTTTCTAGACTCCTCTCTTGTAGCTTCTTCATCTGCAATCCTACCTCTTGGTTGACCCCGCCTATTGAAAATAACCTCATCATAGGTTCTAGCATTCTGATGTCCTTATTCTTCCTAGAGCTCAGTGGTGTATTTGTAAGGGAGTCTCATGCTATGAATATTATCTTTGAAAATGTTTTTGGGATCATGTCTCCTCAATCTTTCCTCTCAAAAATGATAGGAGAGAAATATGTCTACTTCTGTCTGGGCCTGTTTGGTGTTTTCAAAGAAGTAGTTTGCAATGTAAAGAGGCAATAGAGTCCAGGTGGATTTCTTTGATCTATATAACATTCCTCCGACCCCATGTATGATTTTCTGATATGCTACTTCCTATAGCACAAGTTTATCTGGGACAAACCTAGGAAGTAGGTGAGGCATTTTCATTGCACCATATATCCTTATATATGTACCAAGCTACATTAGATGAAAATCCCCAATCTTCCTTATAACTGATATGGCCTTGTCGGCCATACAAGGTGGGGAGGTGCAAAAAATGAACTCATACAATGGTGCAAGAAAGTGTTCACAGATCCTTCGATAATTTTTTCAGTATTTGTGCTCCCATAGAACTTTGCAATAAATATGGATAGCATCATCAACGAGCAACCAAACCATCCCATGTTCGGGTATCTGTGAGCCATGTACATTATTTATAAAATATATGAGCACATATGGAAACTGGGGAAGCTACCTTGTTGTGCTCGTGTAATAGTTGAAATTTCACTTTTAAGATTCTCAGAAAATATGTATGCCCAGTTGAATGAGGCACTTACATCTGCACAAAAATAAATTAATTGCAAATAAGACAAAGGAAATCATGATGTGTCTAGTTCCCCATATAACCTACATAGCATGGATACCATATATTGGTATGGTATTATTATATTGGTAGTGGGATATTGACCTTTGACCCAATATTTGAATTTCTTATCTTCTTTATACTAGGTGGGGAACAAATCTTTTGGGGTGAGCTCCAACTCACTAAGGAGATAACCATATAATTTTTTGTTTATGGCCTCTAGGTGATAACATTTGGCTAAATCATCAGGCCTTAATGAAGCTATCAGATCCTTTCTTACATTAAAGATATACCTGTTTTCTACACATTTGTTCTTCAAAATCCATGATATAGCATCTGCACAAGGGAATATAGTTGGATGTGCTTCCACCCTTAAGATTCTCGATTTTATGATGTTCTTAAATGCCTGTAGCTTGCCTAGGTCCTCTGCTTCTATAGAAAAGTTTGATTTCTTGAGCATGTGATAGAATTCCCCCCATTTCAAAATCTCTCCTTCTTTGTCTAAAATTCATGATGTATTGTCGTATACAGTTCTAACACTTTCTGTATTTGTTGTCTATTGAGAGTTTCCAAATGGTTCAACCCCTATTGGCTTCATTGTTGCTTTCTTTCATGGTGACATGTCTGAACCTACATACAATGATAAATTTGTAGCACATTATTAGAAATAATTCATAAAGAACTATTCAATACATGTTTTCCTTTGTATATAGCAATCAATTTCCTACTGAGATTGTGAAAGACTTGGGCAATTTTTTGAGAAAAATGAACAATTTTAAATGCAAGTCGGAGGAGTTAATAGTAACTCCTCTAAGCAGGTCATAGGATTTAATAATAACTCCTCCGTGTAGTTTAGAGGAGTTAATATTAACTCTGTCGAGCAACACTGTCACACACCCACTACAACAACTTAGATTTTTCATCTTTTTCTTCAAGGAACTGAATCCTTGAGGCTTCTATGGGGCCTAGTGTAGAACCTCTCTTCCCTTATCCTCCTCCAAATGACCACAAGTTGGCCTTAGTGCAAGCACCTTTCACAACTCGCGAGTTGGGAATCAAAACTCTCAACTCCCCTTTCTCCAAACACCGATACCTGAGATACTATACGAGTATGGCTCCCTCCTCACTAGTGCATGCTACATGTAACTGTAGGCTAGGCCAAACACTAGCACCACTCACAACCTCATCAATTGAGGTGTTGAACTCTCGTGCTCCTCCCTCGTGAATCCCTGAGACGCGAGAGGTCAATGTTGTGTGGACTTTGCCAAAGTGACGTGCACACACCACTTGTCAGCCCTGCTACACTCTGCTCATGAGCTGTGTCACCGCCGCTCGTCGCACGAGACTTCGGCTCTCGGCGTTTTGTGGCCTTAGCGATCAAGGTGCAGCTTCTTCATCTTGCAAAACCCCGAGCCACAATAATTCAATAGTGGGTTGACTCTTTCCCAGTGTGACACGTGTCCACCACTAGTCACCTGCTTCCTAGGCTAAATACTAGCACTACTTGCATCTTGTGACTTCGCAAGTTGGAGTGTTGATCCCTCATGCTCCTCCTTCGTGAGTTCTTGAGATATGATAAGTCAACAATGGGTTTACCCCTTCCCAGGTGACATGTTTCCATCACCTATCACCTATTCCCACCTTTCTCTGGGCGCTTGTTGTTACGCCACCTGTCAACCATGCGGTCCCCACTTATGGATGGGTCACGTGTTTGCACGAACCCTTGGCGCTTGGCACTTCACGACTTCTACAATCGAAAAGAAACTCCCTCAAGTTCTGAACCCCCGATAGACGATAACCATGAAAGTTCTAATCCAATGGTTCTCCCGTGCCTTGGATCCAATGGTCACAATCAGGTCATGATATTGTGAACCATGAGTTCATGTAGCCCTACCCTTGACCACTCCAATTCATGAGTCAGTGAAATGCTACTCTCCTGCCTATACAAAGGCTAAGATTGATGGTTAATAGGGCTCTGTCAGATCCTTGGATCTATGGTCCGGGATCCCATCGCTACATGCGAAGGCTGAAAGGGTCAAGGTGTCAATGCCTATGCTCCTTCTCTAAATCCATCGGTCTCAACAGATCTGGGGTATTCCTGAAATGATTTCGACCGTTCATCTACCCAATGATAGGGTAATCTCTCTTTCTGTAATTGGGCTCGCTATGCCTTCTGAGTTTGAATCATGAGATTAAACTTCTCGGGGTTTCAAACTCCCATGACTTCGAGACCTTAGAGAGATATCCTTCCATGCAAAGGTTTCCAGACACAGGTCGCATGAACCTTTAGACGGTTCTTGGGCAATTGTCCTGAATCTTAGTCTAGTCTCTAGGTAAAAGTTTGGCACGGTTCCAAGGTTTATGGGGTAATTCTCGGGGAAGAGTACTCTCGAGGGGGCTTCCCAGAATATTATGAGAATCAAGCAAACAAACGATTCTTGGTGGAGAAAAATCATGCCCCATACTTAACCATTTGTACATAAACCAACAATGACACATAAGCATACACATGCATCCATTATTTCCAGTTTAAAACACCAGGCAATCATTCCACATAGAAATTATTATGGGCATATAAACATAAGAACATATTCACGATATTCAGTTCGAAATACCAGGTATAAAACACTTATAATATCTAGTAGGCATGATGCAACTGTTGAGAGGGGTGCTCGTTTCCACCCAATCATAGGCTCAGTATTGACTCCAAACGGATTTACCACTAGCCACCCCCAAGCTAGACCACGATGCTTTGAGGTTCAGTCTCCTACTTCCAGCTCAACAGAAATCAAGGACAAAGGCTACTCTCCTTCTCCTAATGCAGGAAAATAATCCAGGACAAAGGTTACTTTCCTTCTCCTAGAATTCAGAACTCCCTGTGTTCCCAGGGTTTCTTTAGTCTCTTTTGCGATCCCCATCGTGTGCACTGCTCTCTCCTACCACATCTCCTCTCTTTCCAATTTATGTCTATAAGGTTGCATGTGGCATGAATTCCGTCGTCCATGGTCAGGTCTGAGGGTTGTTACGGATGGGTGATTCACCCCCATCCCCTCATTAACTCTTGAGGATCCTTTCCACCTACCAATCTGACGAGAAATCCATTCCTGGATCAGAAAGTTGCTTTGGTTTGTGAGAAAGTATAAACCAGTACAGTACTGGCTCGATGGAAGTTAACGCAACCCTTCCAGGTCCCCTCCACCACCTCTCATTAGCCATTTTGGTCTATTTTAGCACATCCCCCTCTCAGCAGTCATGCAACACATATTCATTATATAATTTACATTCATTAACCTTTTATGCAAAGGTCTATCAAATCAAACATTCACATCTTTGAGTTTGCCATAGTTCTTGGCCAACATAGTTATTTTTACAGACTGGGGGAAACAGGGTGTTACAATTGCCTCCCCCCTTAAAGGAACATCGTCCTGGATGTTCTATCTATAGATATGACGTGTATGTTCAGAAGTAAACAAAATCGGATATGCTTGTTTCATGGCATCTTCCATTTCCCACGTAGCCTCATCTGGGCCAAAATGTTTCCACTGCACCTTGACCTATGCAATGGTTTGATTCCTGAGTGGGGTTTCCTTTCTTTCTTGTATGCATTGAGGTTCTGGAAGGAATTCTCCTTCCGGTTCCACCTGGATCACAGACCAGTCAATTATATGATTAGAATCATGTACATATCTCTTCAATAATGAAACATGGAAAACATTATGTGCTTTTACTGTGGGAGGAAGTGTTATCCTATAGGCTACAGGTCCCACTCTATCTAGAACTTCAAAGGTTCCACAATATCAAGGTGCCAACTTGGCACAAGCTCCCATCCTTAGGGAACTCTTCCTGGGCCTAACTCTGAGATACACGTGGTCTCCCGTCTTGTATTCTCTTGGATTTCTCTTTCGATCGGCATAAGTTTTCTGTCTGCTATGAGTGACCTTTAGATTTTGTTTTATCTGAGTCACTTGTTGTTCCATTTCTTTCAACATGTCGGGTCCAATAGTAACTTTGTTCATGGGATTACTCCAACTGACTGGAGTATTGCACGGTCTACCATAGAGGACTTCAAAAGGGCTCATCTTCAGGGATTCTTGGTAGCCATTGTTGTAGGCGAATTCCACCAGTGGCAGGTAATCTTCTCACTTTTTGGGTTGATGCAGTACATGCATCCTTAACATGTCTTCTATTATTTGGTTCACTCTTTCCGTTTGTCCATCAGTTTGAGGATGATAGGTTGTGCTAAATATTAATTTGGCTTCCAGACCAACCATCAAGGATTTCCAAAAGTTGGAAGTAAATTTCGTGTTTCTGTCAGACATGATCTCTTTAGGCATACCACGTAGTCTGAATATCTCCTTCATGAATATGTTGGCGATGTCTATTGCCTTGCAAGTCGACTTGGCAGGGATAAAATGAGCGGACTTGCTCAATTTATCCACCACTACCATGATGGCGTCATTCTGTTTGGTCGAGGTTGGTAATCTGGTGATGAAATCCATGGAGATGGTTTCCCATTTCCATTCCAGGATTGGCAAGGGTTGTAATAATCCTGTTGGGTGTCGGTGTTCTACTTTAACCTGTTGGCATTCTATGCATTTGGCTAAGTACTCAGCTATGTCTTTCTTCAATCCAGGCCAATAGAATTGTTTCTTGGTGGCTGTGATCATCTTATGGTATTCTGGATGACCAGTATATGGTATTTTATGTAGTTCATCCATTATGAACCTCTTAAGTCATCACATTCTAGAATATAGAATCTGTTTCTGTAAGTCAGTAGACCTCCATCTATCTTCTGGTAGCTTTCATACTTTATCCCTGTGGATTCTTGCTCCAAGTATGAGGTCACGGTCTGGAAAAATGTGTCTGTTTCTTGTGCATTCTTAACTCTTTTCTTGACATTTGTTTCGCAGGTGCTCACCACTGCCAGATGAATTGTTTTCATACTTCTGCTAAGGGCATCTACCACCTTATTTTCCTTTCCCTTGATATGTTTGATTTCGAAATCAAACTCACTAAGAAGGGCCATCCACCTAGCTTGTCTAGCATTGAGTTTTGGTTGGTCAAATAGATATCGCAATCCACAGTGGTCTATCATAAGTACAAATTTTCTTCCCAGGACATAATGCCTCCACATTTTTAAGGCGTGCACTATGGCAAGTAGTTCTAGATCATGGGTCACATAGTTGACTTTGTGCATACAATTTTTGGGATTCATAGCAGACTACACTTCCTCCTTGCATAAGATCTCCTCCGAGACCTTCCTTGCAGGAATCTGTGCACACGAGGAAGTCCTCTTCGAGATCGATGATCTTCAACATGGGTCCATGGGTCAGTAGATGTTTTATGGATTGAAATCTTTCTTCACATTCTTGTGTCCACGTGAATTTACTTCCCTTCTTCTGGAGGGAGGTGATTCGACAACCAATCTTGGAGAATCCTTTTATAAATCTCCTATAGTATCCTGCTAAGCCCATAAAGGATCTGATATCTGAAACGTCCTTTGGGGTAGGCCACTCCATGATAGACCTGGTCTTGTCAGGGTCTACTGCTACCCCTTCTTTAGATATGACATGGCCCAAGTAATGTATTTGCTTCTGGAAAAATTCACACTTGCTAAATTTGGCATAGAGTTGATGTTCTCTTAACACTTGAAGCACAAGTCTAAGATGTTCCTCATGTTCCTCTCTATTATTGGAGTAAATTAATATATCGTCAATAAAAACTAGTACAAATTTGTCTAGGAATTTCTTGAGCACATTTTTCATCAAGGACATAAAATTGGCAGGGGCATTGGTTAATCCAAATGGTACTACCACAAACTCATAGTGACCATATCTCATCTTGAAGGAAGTTTTGTGGATGTCTTCACCCTTGATTCGGACTTGATGGTATCCAGATCTCAAGTCAATCTTTCAGAAGATGGAAGAACCTCCAAATTGATCGAACGGGTCATCGATTCTGGGTAAGGGGTACTTGTTCTTTATGGTTACCTTGTCTAGTTGTCTATAATCTATGCATAGTTGGAGGGTACCATCTTTCTTCTTTAAAAATAGAATTGGTGCTCCCCATGGAGACACATTGGTCTGGATATAGCCTTTGTCCATCATCTCTTTTAGTTGTAATTTAAGCTCAACTAGCTCGGGTGTGCTCATCCTGTAGGGTGTCCTAGACACTGGCACTACTCCTGGTGCAAGTTCTATTGAGAAGTCAATGTCCCTTCTTGGAGGTAGACCCAGTACCTCTTCCAGAAATACATCTCTATATTCTCTTAGTGTGGGGTGGTCTTTGAGGCTTAGTTTGTCATCTTCAACTGATTCCAACACCTGTATCGCATAAAGTAGACATCCCTTTCTGCAATACTTTCTCATTTGAAGGGCTGATATTTGTCTCATCAAGATAGGTTTTTGGATCCCTCGAAGGGTTATCCTTCTTCCTTCTCCACCTACACATTCTAAGGTTTTACGGTAACAGTCCAGTCTAGATTTATATGTGGCTAGCTAGTCCATACCAATCAACAGGTCATATGATCCTAGGGGTAATATGTTAAGGGTTGCTTGGGTGGGGAATTCACCCATTGTGAATTGGCAAGCTAGTATGACTTCCACTACCTTTCTTTTGGTGATAGTGGCTAATTGTACCAACCATGGCTTGGTATGTTTATGTGGCTGTAATTTACACTTATCAATAGCCTTAGGGGCTATATAATTCAAATTTGAACCAGGGTCAATTAGAATAGACACTAGATGGTTGTTGATCATACCTTCCATCTCTACCACTGAAGCTTGGTGGTCAGCTTGTTTATTATCCAAGGCTGCATAAATTTGAGGCACACTTTTGGCCACATCATTAACGGTGGTAGCTTCTTGAACATTGTAAATTCTTCGATTGTTCTGTTGTCGGTGAGGGTAGTCCCTCAGTAGATGTTCTTCTCCATAACCCCAACATTTCAAGGGTTCTCTCTTTGGGTTATCAATCTTTCCTGGGGTAGATCCAGAAGGTTTATTTCTACTCTGGGAGGGGAAATTTTGCTGGTGTACACTTCAGGTTGGGAAGCTCATCCTTGAGTCCTTTTTATAGTTTTTAAATCTTGGGGATTTAAACCCCTTTTTCTGGAATCCTGAACTATTCTTCTGCTTCCAGCCTTAGCGAGGTTTTGTTTGATGCCCCATCTGTTCATAACAATATCTTTCCTTTCGGATAGTGTCTTCTAGGGTCTTTGGCTCGTCAAACTCAATCCTGTTTTGATAGTCCTTAGGTAGTCCACTGATGAATCATTGCACCTTTTCCTTTTCTGCTTTTATATAGGGTACGTACCTCAGCAATTTGAGGAATCTACTGACATATTCCTCTATGGTGTGTTGCCCCAGTTTGAGTTCATAGAATTCTTTAGTCTTTTCGTTGAAATACTTTTCCCACAGATACTTCTTTCTGAAGTATTTCTCAAACTGTTCCCAAGATAGGTCCTCTTCGTAAATCCCTTTTACATTATTAAGGTCTTCCCACCAAATGGAATCCTTTCCATTCAATTTGAAAGTGGCTACTTGGGCCTTCAAGTTTTCTGCGAAGTCATGGACTCTAAAATACTTCTTTAGTCCAAGCAGCCAGGCCTCTGCTTCCTCCCTTTTCTTTATTTCACCGTCGAAAGAGGGTGGTTTGGCCTTCTTGAATTCTTCGAGATTGTGACTTTTGGAATGCTTTCGATTCTTCTATTTTCTTCGGGAATAAGAACTATTTATGCTACTAGAAGATCCCTTCGAGTCACCAGTTTCCTTTCCAGAGGAATCGTCTGACGCTTGTCCCTTATCTCTGGGGTGGACCTTTCTCAAGGTGCTCTTCCCAGTGTGGCCACTTAAAAGACCACGTTTACATATCTCAGGTGGACTTAGACTTTTCTTTGTTTGTCATTGGTCCATGTGACTGGTGTCAGCTTCATGCTACAATTGTCTTTGTATGTCGGATAAACTCTGCAACAAGACTGCATTAATTTATGTTTGTTTCTCTTTCTTTTTTATCAACCTCTCATTGTCGGCCTTGCAGCTCTGTAGTTCGACCATGAGGCTTTTCAAAGTCTCGGCTAGATCGGGAGGGGTCTCTACCGCTCTCCTTTTGTCAGACTCTTCGTCTCTGTTGTGGGAGCCATCCCCCACTTCGTGGTGCATCACCATTCTATGTGTCTACAGTTTCCCACGGTTGATCATCTGCTTGTTGTGCAAGAAAAACACTTATTGTTAGTCAACATTATATTCATTCACAATCAACGCATAATTCATATTTTTTAAATGCATACACACAATAGGAATTTTCATTCTTAACTTCGGCTTTTGATAAAGGGGTTAAGATAGAACGTTACTCCTTTTAAGAGTACTTAAAATGGAGTTTCTGCGCAACTCATTCATGACGCCAAGTAGGCCAAGTGTTGTAACCATGCTCTGATACCAATTTGTCACACACCCACTACAAAAACTTAGATTTTTTGTCTTTTTCTTCGAGGAACAAAATCCTCCAGGCTTCTATGGGGCGTAGCACAGACCCTCTCTTCCCTTATCCTCCTCCAAACGACCACAAGCTTCCCTTAGCGCAAGCGCCTTTCGCAACTCACGAGTCGGGAATCAAGACTCTCAACTCCCCTTTCTCCAAACATCGATACCCAAGATACTATATGGGTATGGCTCCCTCCTCACTAGCGCC
This sequence comes from Picea engelmannii, assembly GCA_009831015.1. Classification (NCBI taxonomy): domain Eukaryota; kingdom Viridiplantae; phylum Streptophyta; class Pinopsida; order Pinales; family Pinaceae; genus Picea; species Picea engelmannii. Next base: position 63,715 of record ML786522.1, on the reverse strand, counting down.
TACTACATGTAACCGTATGCTAGGCCAAACACTAGCACCAATCGTAACCTTTCCAGTTGAGGTGTTGAACTCTCATGCTCCTCCCTCGCGAATCCCTGATACGCGAGAGGTCAATGTTGCATGGACTCTGCCAAAGTGATGCGCACACGCCACTTGTTAGCCCCGCTACACTTTTCTCATGAGCTGTGTCACCGCCACCCATCGCATGAGACCTCGGCTCTTGGAGTTTCGCATCCTTAGCGATCAAGGTGTAGCTTCTTCATCCTGTGAAACCCCTAGCCACGATAATTCAATAGTGGGTTGACTCTTTCCCAGTGTGACACGTGTCCACCACTGGTCACCCGCTTCCTAGGCTAAATACTAGCGCTACTCACATCTCGCAACTTCGCAAGTTGGAGTGTTGAGCCCTCATCCTCCTTCTTCGCGAGTTCCCAAGATACGATAAGTCAACAATGGGTTTACTCCTTCCTAGGCGACATGTGTCCATCACCTATCACCAGTTCTCACCTTTCTCTGGGTGCATTTTGTTACGCCACCTGTCAACCATGCGGTCCCCACTTACGGATGGGTCACGTGTTTGCATGAGCCCTCGGCACTCGACACTTCTCGATTTATACAATCGAAAAGAAACTCCCTCAAGTTCCAAACCCCCGATAGGTGATAACCATGAAAGTTTTGATCCAACGGTTCTCCCATACCTTGGATCCAACGGTCATGATCACGTCGCGATCTCATGAATTGTGAGTTCATGCAGCCCTACCCTTGACCACTCCAAGTCGCAAGTCAGCAAAATGCTACTCTCCTACCTATACAAAGGCTAAGATTGATGGTCAATAGGGCTCCATCAGATCCTTGGATCTACGGTCGGGATCCCATCGCTACATGCGAAGGATGAAAGGGTCAAAGTGTCAACGCCTACACTCCTTCTCTAGATCCATCGGTCTCAATAGATCTAGGGTATTCCTGAAGGATTCCAACCATTCGTCTACCCAATGATAGGGTAATCTCTCTTTCTATAATTGGGTTTGCTATCCCTTCTGAGCTTGAATCACGAGATTCAACTTCTCGGGGCTTCAAAATCCCACGACTTCGAGACCTTAGAGAGCTATCCTTCCTTGCATAAGGTTTCCAGACTCGGGTCGCATGAACCTTTAGACGGTTCTTGGGCAATCATCCTGAATCTTAGTCGAGTCTCTAGGTAAAGGTTTGGCACGGTTCCAAGGTTTATGGGGTAATTCTCGGGGAAGAGTAATCTCGAGGGGCCTTCCTAGAATATTATGAGAATCAAGCAAACAAATGATTCTCGATGGAGCGAAATCATGTCCCAGACTTAACCATTTGTACAGAAACCAACAATGACACATAAGAACACACATGCATCCATTATTTCCAGTTTAAAACACCGAGCAATCATTCCACACAGAAATTATTATGGGCATATAAACATAAGCATGTATTCAGGATATTCAGTTCGAAATACCAAGTATAAAACATTTATCAGGTCTACCAGGGGTGATGCAACTACTGATAGGGGTTCTCGTTTCCACTTCTGACCGTTCGTCTACCCAATGATAGGGTAATCTCTCTTTCTATAATTGGGTTTTTTATCCCTTCTGAGCTTGATTCACGAGATTCAACTTCTCAGGGCTTCAAAATCCCACGACTTTGAGACCTTAGAGAGCTATCCTTCCTTGCATAAGGTTTCCAGACTCGGGTCACATGAACCTTTAGACGGTTCTTGGGCAATCATCCTGAATCTTAGTCGAGTCTCTGGGTAAAGGTTTGGCACGGTTCCAAGGTTTATGGGGTAATTCCCGGGGAAGAGTACTCTCGAGGGGCCTTCCTAGAATATTATGAGAATCAAGCAAACAAATGGTTCTCGATGGAGAGAAATCATGCCCCAGACTTAACCATTTGTACAGAAACCAACAATGACACATAAGCATACACATGAATCCATTATTTCTAGTTTAAAACACCAAGCAATCATTCCACACAGAAATTATTATGGGTATATAAACATAAGCATGTATTCACGATATTCAGTTCGAAATACCAGGTATAAAACATTTATCAGGTCTACCAGGGGTGATGCAACTACTAATAGGGGTTCTCGTTTCCACCCAACCACAGGCTCAGTGACTCCAAATGGATTTACCACTAGCCACCCTCAAGATAGAGCATGATGCTTTGAGGTTCAATCTCCTACTTCCAGCTCAACAAAAATCAAGGATGAAGGTTACTCTCCTTCTCCAGATGCAGGAAAATAATACAGGATGAAGGTTACTCTCCTTCTCCTGGAATTCAGAACCCCGTGCATTTCAATGGTTTCTCCAGTCTCTTTGTGATCCCTGTCACGCACACTGCTCTCTCCTACCACATCTCCTCTCTTTCCAATTTATGTCTACAAGGTTGCGTGTGGCATGAATTCTGTCATCCGTGGTCAGGTATGAGGGCTGTTATGGATGGGAGGTTCACCCCCATCCCCTCATTAACTCTTGAGGAGCCTCCCCACATACCAATATAATGGGAAATCCATTCCAGGATCAGAGAGCTTCTTTGGTTTGTGAGCAAGTATAAACCAATACAGTACTGGCTCGGTGGAAGTTAACGCAACCATTCCAGGTCTCTTCCACCACCTCTCACTAGCCATCATGGTCTCTTTTAGCACATCCCCCTCTCAACAATCATGCAACACATATTCATTATATAATTTACATTCATCGACCTTTTATGCAAAGGTCCGTCAAATCAAACATTCACATCTTTGAGTTTGCCATAGTTCTTGGCCAACATAGTTATTTTTACAGACTGGGGGAAACAGGGTGCTACAAGCACTCAGAAGAGTCTTTATTAATCTTGGAGGGTGTTCGGATGTTTTACAAAGAACTCTTCCAATCTACTCCTAGGAGTTAATAATAACTCTCATGAGTATATAAGAGAAGTTAATAGTAACTTCTTCGATATGTTTCGAAGAGTTACTAAAACAATTTTTGGGAAAAAAATTGTGAATAGACAACATGGTGGGGAACCATTCAATTATCTTAGAGGTACAAGTTGTGGGCTTACGGTCTATTTAGGTCGAGATTTTGCGCTTTAGATGAAAAATAGAAGGGGGGTTTTGCAGTAGTCGAACTTGAAGTTGGGGTTTTTAGGAATGGTCAATTAAAAAGGGAATTCACTTGTTTTAATCTGTAGCCATTGAAGGGGTTGGTTCATTGATGAGGGAATAGAGATTGAAAAATGGTGAAGCAGAAGAGGGAACAATCCAAGGGAGTAGAGGTGAATTAGAGTTGAAATCGTGCAAGAGAAAAGAGGGGAAAAAATACCCTAACTCTAATTTTTAATAAAAGAAAAAAGAAAGGGGGGACGAACTTACCAGTTGATAGTTGCCACTTGTAGAGGGACATGATGGAAAATTTGCTCAAACGGTGTTTACCCAGCTCTCTAGTGTCAATTCAAGAGAAATTTGTATAGTGATAAAATCCCCAACCCTGTTTCACTTTGTATAACTTAAAGTTAATTAAGTAGCATTAAATGTGCTAGGTGTGCTTGGAGGATTTCTTAACAACTTTTCTAAACTTGCCTTGGTTTATCGAAGCGATTGAAAAGAAATTCCCCTAGCAACTCGAAATATTTGAAGGGAACTCCTCCAAGTAGCTCGGAAGAGTTGAAGGGAACTAATCTGAGAAACTTGGAGGAGTTGAAGGGAACTCCTCCGAGCAGATCAGAGGAGTTGAAGGGAACTCCTCCGAGCAGCTTGAAAGATTTGAAGGGAAATCCTCCAAACAACTTGGAAGAGTTGAACGGAACTCCTCTGTGTATCTTGGAAGATTTGAAAGGAACTTTTCCAAAAATTTCTTAAAACTTCCACTTTGACTAATTTCTCAATTTTTTCAAGCGAATCATGAGTTACCAGGAGAAGCGTTTTTTTTTTTATCAAAGGGATTTTGAGATTTTTTTTTAGGTTTCAAAAATGAGGATGCTCCATTTTAGGAAAGTATCCAAATATGAGATAAAATGGAGGGGTTGTAGTGCTAGTCACAATAGGGTGAAGTCGTGAAAGTGGAGGAAAGCACAAATTTTTTCCCAGATTTGAATTGGATCAGGTGTTTCACTCAAAGAAATTCCCAATGATGATGTGGAAAGGGTAGAGATCAAAGAAGAATCATAAAAATCAAATATCAAGCAAGTCTCAAAAGTTAAGAAGGGTTGAAAAGTACCAATGAAATACTAATGAAATCTCATTCCCAAATGGATTCGCCAATTTTTTGTTATGGTAAAGTTCCCCCTACAGACAGGTGAAACCCCCTTTGAATCAAGACCCCTTATTTGATCCAAGATAGAAGGAAAACAAATGGTAACTAATTTCCCTTTAGACCTATTTCAACAAGTAGGATAGAAGAGATAAATGAATGTCACACCTTTTTACGATGGTTTTCCTTGCTGCTCCAGCCTTTTGAACTTGATATCCAAGCTCCTAGGTGCAAGAAAAGACCTTCAAAAGAACAAGACAAGATTCCTTTCTTCCACACTATAATGTTAAGTAAAAATAGATCTATCTATGATGATTTTCAAAACAATAGACATGTAAATTATTGAATGCATAAACACGAATGGAATAGGCCAAGTTATCTATTAATGGAAAGCTGACAAAAATGGAAGAAATTACAATCTTTACCTTGATGTTGCAACAACCTCCTCCAAGCTCTCCGTTCCAGCCCCTTGTATCTCCCACAATCATAAGTATGATGTTATTAAATTCTCTCCTCCCTCTCTTAAGCTCTCACATAAGGAATTTAAATAATTTTCGATTTGAGAACTAACTCAACAATCCAAGGAGAATATCACTCACTAGATCCACTAAATTGGGATCTACGAGATTTTTAGGGAGAAAATATCTGTCAAGGATTTTAGGGAGGAAATATCTCTCAAGATCCATAAAATTAGAATATTGGTTGAATAAAATCTCTCAACCACCCATGAGACTCTCAACTTCTCCTTTAGATTAGGAAACTATATGTGAGGTGGATTCTCACACTAAATTAATTTCATTTTTTCAATAAAAATGAATAATACATGTGCACATAGTATTTTGACCTTCATATGATAAAATTCTCCCCCAACATATCTAGGGATCATGATAAACACTCCCCCACTTAAGTGTGAAAAATAGGTGTGTAACACACCGGTAGCCTTGCCATGATGGCCTACCACCCCACCACCAAGGCTTGCCACCTTGTCATCATGGCCTACCACCATGAAATTCCATGTCATCACTATCATGACACATGACACGTGGCCTTCATGTCACCACTGACATCATGTACAAAAAATACCCAAATTTCCCAAAATTCATAATTTTTTGAATTTTTTAAGAATGCCTTATTTCAAAAATTTTGTCAAGGCTACCATGGAATTCTATAATTAAGCTTCCCTTGGCCAATTTCAATTCTACTAATGGCCAACTGTTACCTTTCTTAACCCCTCGACATTACTTCTAGCTTAACCTTTGTACAAAAATGACCTGCAAATTGACCCATACGACCCAAGTGATGCAACCAATGCTCTAATACCAATCTGCAACATACCCATACCCCCAATCTGGGCCACCTTACTGCAAAATATATTTGAATACCAAACTGTAACATATCCAATATCAACAAAACAAAATGATTCACTTTGATGTTAATCTGTAACATACCCAGACCACCAGTTTGGGCCACATTACTGCGGAATAGATATGATACCAATCTATGACATACTCATCATTGGAGATAAATAATACACAACAAAATATATAAATTACATAGGAAAAAACAAAGAGCACTTATTTTTTCAAATAAACATTTACTAACTAGTTGCAGATGTTGGACGTTCCATCCAACCATAGACACTGTTATTATAGCTCTCAATAGTAGGTCACCCTCGAGCCAAGGCTATGAATCTACAAGGACAGGTCCTAGGCCAACTCTAACATACAAAACCAGCTATCAAACTCTTATAGTTTTCCCAACCACACATCAATCCTAATTTACCATCTCTCTTCCTCTTCATCCTACACAACCCAAAGAAATGAACTTGTTTCTTTGCAATGCAATCCCTCAGTCTCTTCCAGTTCTTTTCCAAGGATCTAGTGCTACTGGTCAGGAAATATCAATGTTAGAAACTCCAAGGATTCTTAGTTGTGGACAATTCTTTCTCAACTACTATCATTCACATGCACACATGCATCCATTCCTTTTTGGAATAATCAACCATTACTTACAACCAACAAGGAATGACTCTTTTCCTCCAATAATTCCTTCGCATGCCCCAAACCAAGAGAAATAATGAATAAGGAATGAACAACAATGATTGGGGAACAATGAAATGAGTGATTAACCAAATTAATGAGGAATCCCCAAACAACCAAAAAACGGGGTTTTATATAATTACATGCAATAAACAACCACATGGCCTTCCCCATGAAGTTCATGTAACCACTTTTCCACCAACTAAAAGAAGGTGGGTGAATATAATATAATAAAAGAATTAGCCCCTTTATCCCCCCTCTCTCATGGAATCATATCCCCCTATCTTTGTCTTTGTCCATCTTGCAGTCAACGATGTATTTTATTAATAATATTCAAAGCATTACATTTCTATGAACTCTGGCCATTTTAACTTTATAGGTACTCTAACCTTTCATGAATAAAAAAAATACATTATTAATCCGAGGACTCCAAATCAAGATATTACATTCAAACTATAAACAATTAGTTTCCCCAACTTCTTCACCTCTATTTCCTAGTCATTACTAGTACCAACCAAGTTCCAAATTTCAAAGAGAATTAATGAGTTTGCACAACTTTGTTCATCAAAATGCCCCATTCAAGATGGATTGGCCACTAAATTCTATATAGAATGAATGATTTTCCACACCTCTCTTTAGTAATATTTCCCATACAATCGATCTATTAACAAAATTGAAACTAGAAACAATTAATTTATCAAATTATTCACCTCTATTTGCTAGTAAATACCAATATAAGCCAAATTCTATATAGAATTAGTGAGTTTGCAAAATTTTATTTACCAATGTCCCATTCAATATGATTTTTCCACTAGATTCCATATAGAATGAATGAGTTTCCATGCCTTTGTTCAATAGTATGTCCCAAAAAATTGACCTACCAACCAAATTCAAACTAGAGACGATTAGTTTCCCAAAACTTCTTCACCTATATGTCCTACTAAATATGGGTACCAACCAATAATATCCAAATAGAATTCATGACTTTTAACAACTTTCTTCATGATTAAGTCTAATTTGACATGACTTCTGCACTAAATTCTATAGAGAACAAACGAGTTTCCACACATTTCTTCTAATAATAATGTCTAGGCGAATTTCTCCAACCTCTTCTTTATTTTCTAATCAATGCGTATACCAACTAAATTCATAATAAAATTAATGAATTTGCATAACTTTTTTCATCAATCTATCTATTCAATCTTACTTATCAACTAAAATTTTATACAAAATGAATAAATTTCCACACCTTTCTTCACTAATTTAGCTACCATAAATGATAAATTATTTATGTTTGATTATCCATTCCCAAACAACACCTACCATTTTCTTTGTTATTATCCATTCTCAAAATTAGAAGATGAAAGAGATTATTTGTATGTTATAATCCATTGCCAAATAGGACACAACAAATTCCTTTACTAGACTTGCTCGACCATTATGTCTAGTCAATACAGTGTGCGAAAGAATTACTTTTGGTATTTTCTTCTGGTCAATACTTCGTGCAAATGAAAATGATATGAATCGGTGTAGTCTAAAGGGCTAACGATTTGGCCCTTCTCTCTTAGGTCTTTTCCGACCATCAATCTTCCATCGGCTCCATTGTATCGTTAACACCACCTTCACCATTTGGGATGGCTTAGTTAGTTTGCAATGTATACCATTAAATGTGATATGATTCTTTATTTCAAATTCAAAATTCAAAACATTGTAATCAACTACCTCTCGTTTGCCTCCAATATGTTTCTAAAAACACTCTACTCGGTTCCAATGTGTTTCTAAAAACATTCTACTGAGTTCAAATATCCAATGCATTTTTCTTTAATCAAATTCATTTGTGGAGGAATTTGAGGTATTTGTGTGTTTTGGTTTGTTTATGGTATTTTTTTTGTTTTTTAGTATTTTTAACGACGAGCAATGCTATCAAAGCTAAATAGAAGCCTATGTTAGAAAAATGTCCCATTACCAAGGTTGAGAAGAAGCTATCCAATGAAGGAGGAAACAAGAAAGATAAAAACAAGCATCGAATGAGACTTGTAAGATCTATATCTTCAATGTTCTCAAGAATGTTCATGTCAATATCAATATTTCCCACCAATAAGACATGGAGACTTGTTTTGTACAACAAGAATCCCACCATTACTTCCTCGGAGATTCAAAATACTGTAAGATTGGTTCTTCTGGGGTATCTCCCCAAGAACGTTGTCTCATAAAGCACCAACGTTGTCACAAAATCCACTAGTACTTGATTTCATTTTTTTTTTGTAAAGTAGTTTTATTCACATCGTTTTGACACCATCTCACACCATTTGTTTTATGGAACTCTTAACATACTTTTTTTTGGTTAATTAGTTCATTTGTTTCACTATGGCAATAATGATTTATCACTAGATTTAATATCCCTATAAACATTGTGATATCTTCTCAGGTTGATCTCCTTAAAATCCTTCAATGATGTGAAAATGGTTACCACCATCTATATTCTAGATTAGTAAATTTTTATAATTTTCATTTGTTTCACTTTATTGATATTTTCTAAAAAATATTTTAATATTTAGTTTAATATATTGTTTAAATAGTAGAATTTGCATTTGAGCTTATTTTTACTATGTTGTTTGATTACATCCTAGTTCAATGAATAGGATAAATAGTTTGAAGGAGAATCAATGACTTAGTATTTATTTATTCATGTTTTTATTCATTTAATAATAGTTAATCATTGTTTAATGTGCTTAGATAAACATATTTTCAAGGTTTATTATTGGTTCTATATTTAAATACAAGTATAAGTGCCTAATAATTTTGAAATGATGCATTTCCTTGTCCATCTTTTCTTACATGAGAAGGTGGCATTTTTTTTTTATTTTTTTTTTCGAGAAAACTTAGTTTCATATAAGTGCTTGAATTTCTCAATTTGATGACGAAACTTATTTGTTTGTTAAAATTAAAAATTTTATTATTTCTTAAATAAATTTAATATTTTTTTAATAAATAATTATTTTATTAATATTTATTCATTTAAATTGAAAAAAAAAATTAACTTATTGTTATTCAGGATAAGTTTACGATGTTAACGACTAGCAGACTGGTGATAATGACAACAACATATTTAAAGTAAAAGAGAAACAATATTTAACTTAATATTATTCATCACAATCTGTCGAACTTATTATTATCTATCATAATTTCTCAATGATGATAGTGGTAGTAACGACATTGTTGATTTTTTTAATATCGTTTTTACTCCCTGCCTCGTCAGGGACTATAGCTTTCAATATGAATTCAAGTTACTTTGACTTGCTGTTGGTTAGCAAGTTTTGCCAAAAGATTTGCAAAGTTTTGTGTTTAATTAATTATATTAAACATATTCTTTTTGAAAAACTAAAATAATTTGTGAAATATTTTAATTTTTTAAATCGAATTGTTGATTAGTCCGTGTGGCGATGAGACTTAATCACCCTAGTGTAAGTTTTTTTTATTTTCTCTATTTGTCTGATTCAAAATTTAATTTAT
>ML786521.1:1442419-1458620 GCA_009831015.1 Picea engelmannii | reverse complement strand
CCCCCACGGATAGTAATTAGGAGGTGTTTTCATGATAATTCCATATTCTAGGGAAAATCTGGTGACTTCAGCCTCTACCAAAGAAGTAGAACACATCTCGGATGCGACGCAATAAGAATGAACTAGCAGTCTTTCTTTTTTCCTCTTTCTCCAAGAGAAATTAATAAGCAACAAATCCGAAGAACCCTTCTCTGTAAAGCCCATTGATCGAGTTACAAAGGAAAATCTAGGAGAAAGCAATACAACTACCTCGTAGAAAGTAGGAGAACATAACAAAAAAAATTGTCATTACATATGAGCCCCTGGTCAGATAGTACTTTAGACGCTCCAGATGCAGTGAAAACACTTGCTTCTCGAGGACATGAAGCTTTCTACCCATGGATCATATGCTTTGGTCTAGAACAAAACTTCTCAGGAAGGATAAATAGAATAGTAGAAAATAATGTAGTGTTTTTTAATAAGATAATACAATTTTATTTTTAAATAAAAATTTATTAATATGATTAACATCTAAAAATGACATGGTTCGAAATTGCTCGATTTGTCATTTCAAATTTTAGTGAGCAGATCCAATTTCACCAATACTATACCACTTTTCTTAGACCTTAGTGTTAATAATAGGTTGCTTTGGATGAGAGAGATTGTTATTCACACCTCGGTTGTTCAAGTTTCTTACAAGACATTGTCATTCTCACCTCTATGTGATGTTTTCTTGGACCTTGGTGTTAATATTAGGCCTTGACTTTTGTTCACACCTTGCATGATGTTGTGTCATAAGAAATAGGTAGAATAGAGTAAATAGGTGAAAATGAAGCATCAACATCCAAAAAAAAATGTCATAAGCAAGTTACATTTCCATACCAATCTTGTTACACATTCATATCAAGTTCCTACTAATGACACTTTATAAATTGCCTCTCTTAAAAAGATATACATATATATAGCCACTTTCATATCAGTTCCTATATATGCTAACTAATGAATTTGTAACGGGAGGAGGAAATTTGAAACTGCAACTGGGTGGGAATTTTGAGTACCAACAATGGCAGATCTGCGACAACTAGGAGATTGGCCAAGCCTTAGACAACTTTTAGTCGAAGTGTGTTTTCATTTTTTGGCTTGAGATGGGGAGTTAAAGAATTAGTATTGTCAGTTTTTAGAACTATCTAGTTTTTTTCCACCTCCTCCTTTCCTTCCTTGCCTTTAGTGTTTATGGCAGGTGTTTTATTGAGTACTCAGCTTCTCTAAACACGGGCCCCAGTTTTTATTTACTTTTTTCGGAAACTGAACCTTGTTTTCGTTGGCGATTACCTACTTACCTTGTGGTGGTCATATTACACACCTACTCATGGTGAGCATGTTTAGTGTCATTACTTTGTGATTTGTGCGAGTGTTATCACTAAACCTTGGGGATTGGTTCCTTAATCCAGCACGTCTTCCCTTACCTTACATTAATAACACATTATAGTCATCAGTTTAGTGCTTAACAGATGCTAGCACCATGGATTTGGTAGCGAATGTTGACATACTAGGAGACGTCATGACACTAATGAACCCGACGGATGAGGCAAAGTGGCATAGGGGAGGTATTTTCAAGAAGGCAGGTTCATTGGGTGTGGACTCTGGCACACCAAATCACACTTCTACACTGTTGTCTCATTATCGAGGCACTAATGCTCAGTCCTTGACAGCTTCTCCTGGTTTCTATCTGACTCCTACGATTACTCATGCACAAAATATTTGTGTTGGTTCACCTATAGCTACAAACTCTTTCTTCATCCGCGTGGACCGTAGACTTTTTTACATCCAAATCTGGGGGTTGAGGGGGTTGCATCAGCTGGTAGACATAGGTTTACACACAAAAGCTCTCATATGACTAGGGTTCAGAAGCAGGTGTGGAAGGCTAACAAGAAAGTTCGAAGGATGGTGTTGGGGGCAGATGTGGATCATGAGGAGACCTGTAGATTGGCACTATGTTGTTTGGTAGGGAGATTGTCTTAATCCTATTTGGAAACTAGTCATGTCTCTCACTGGATTGTACAAACTTGCCAGCCTATTCTTGGGTATATTCCTGAGCTTCTCTAACTCACAAAGGGATGGATGGGTTTCATTTGCAAAACCCCGGAGGATGCTTCTCTATTGTTGAACAACTTCTGGGTTCTGGGTGACAGCAGCCTAATGTTGAAGCGATGGAGGGTGGCATTTGATCCACAGACAGAGCATTTTCAACTAAGACATTTACGGGTTCTCTTTCCGGGTCTCCCTATACACCTCTGGAATGAGGGGGATTTGAAGGCAATAGCAGATGCTTTGGATCGATTTATCGCTCTGGATGTTTCGACTTTAGTAAACTCAGCTAGAAAAGTTGGGTGCATATTAGTGAAAGTTGATATTCATGGTGGGCTCCAAGAGCTGCTGGATATCGAATGGTGAGGATGTCATATAAAACAACGTTTAAACTATCAGGGTATACCATTTAGGTGCAGTTGGTGCCATTGTACCGACCACCTTCAACGTGATTGCAGTGGTAAGGTGACAGATGATAAGTCTAAAGGCACCCTCCTTCATGAATATCCCCCGGATTATATGAATGAAGTGGACTCTTTTGGGGATGCACCTATTCATTATGATTCTAAGCCCGGTCCTCCATTGGAAGCGATGAATTCACTTACGAGTAAGTTGAATTTATTATGTCCTACACTTTTCTCATCTTTAACTCTTTGGGAAAGGGATGCATTAGAAAATTCAGGATGGTTAAATTCATCTACTTCACTAGCCAAGGAGATTTCTGAAGGGGGTTTAGGCGTAAATGCCTCTGCAAGGGTGTCATCACCCCCCTTACCTGATTTATTATCACTCTCACAAATGATTATCGATCACCCTATTACTGAAATCTTTGCTTTACCATCCATCATACTTGCAGGGACTTCTCAGATTAGCCTACCTCAGTTATTTAGCTCTTGGGAATCGAGTATGACACCTTCCCCTTCCCCTCATGAATTTACTGACACTGTAATGGAGCCTGGATATAGAGAACCCAAGGAGGATGAGTCCTCTCTCAACACAGTGATTGATTCCCTGATTCCCTTCATTAGGGATAACAATGCTGCTATAAAATTGCCTACCTACCTGGGGAAGGCACTCCCTGATGTTGCGTCACTCTCGGACCCAACTACTTCAAAGTCTCAACCAGTGAGGCATGGGAATTATTTCTCCTCGTCTAGGGGACTAGGTATAGAACTCTCTCCCTTAAAATCACAGAGTAGTTGGAAAAAATTGGCACAAAAAACTTTACAGATTGTTGAGTTTGTCCCTTCATCCACTGACAGTGGGTCTGTTAGAGCGATGAAAGCCCTAGCGAGGGAAAAGTGATGTTATTACTATCCCTAAATGTAAGAGGGATAGGAGGCACCCTTAAAGTATCCTTAGTTCACTGTCTCTTGGACCACACCCATCCTGATATCATATTTCTTCAAGAAACTTTGTAAACAATCAGAAAGAAAGGGATTTTATGCATCTTTTTTGTCTGTCTTGGGTATCGAGTTTAGTTAACTTAGTGGGTACTTTGGGGGGACTATTAGTTACTTGGGATCCAAATTTATATGATTTGGTACCATTTCTCACTGTGGGTGGTATTCTATTAACAGGTAGGAGTTTAATTACTAATTAGGAGTTAGCTTTGCTAAATATTTATGGACCTTGAAAGGATCAGAAACCCTTCTGGAAATCATTGGAAGACAGTGGTATATTATCTATTAAAAACTTGATCATAGCGGGGGATTTTAATATAATTCTTTCTTCAGACGAGGCCTGGGGAGGTTCCCTAGGGACTGGAAATACAAAGGATTATTATAGAGAGCTCTTTTCCTCCAACAATTTGATCAACATCAAGTCGACCAAATTGATTCTGATATGGAGAAACGGTCGCACTGGTCAGGGAGTGGTTGCAAGGAGATTAGACGGGATTCTTATTTCCGAAGATCTTTTAACTAATATTGGCCTTTACAGATCTTGGGTAGAGTTTCCATTTATCTCAGATCACGCGCCAGTTATATTACAGTTGGAATTACCACTTGCTTATAAGATCTATCCCTACAAATTCAATGCTCAGTGGCTCAATGATAAGGATTTTGTGGATCTAGTTTTTAAGATTTGGAAAGACCCCGTATTCCTTTCTGAAGAAGGCAAACATAATAGGATCGTTTGGAAATTACAAGAATTGTAAAAACAAACAAAAATCTTCTATAAAGAGAATCTGATCAGAAACAAAGCTAAGCTATTATCGCTCAAATCAGACATAAAGGATTCAATAGAAATTCTTGTAGGAGATCCAACAAATCATCTACCTGAATTATCTCTCTGACAGTTGGAATTGGAAAGGAATAAGAAATTAAGAGGTGAGGAAGAACAATGGCGATTACGTAGCAGGGTTCTTTGGATGACCAGCGGGGACAATAATACAAAGTACTTTCACAATTTTTCTAGCCACAATAGAGTCAGGAAACATATTTGGGAAATCAAAGGTGGGAACGGTGACATTGTAATTAAACAAGATGCATTAAAGGAAGCATCCATCCATTATTTCAAGGATTTCTACAAGGCTTTGCCCATTCCGAATACAACCGAACAATGCAAGTTAATCGAATACTTTCCTCAGATGATAAATGATGAGGAGTCTAGTTCTTTGTTTATTCTTGTTACTTTGGAGGAGTTGAAAGCTGTTCTGTTTCATTTTAAGAAGGAAAAGAGCCTGGGTCCGGACGGGTGGGCAGTCGAGTTTTTTATTTTCTTCTTTGATCTAGTCGAGGAGGATCTCCTCGCTATGGTGGATGAATCAAGAAGATTAGGTGCTATTGTAGGAGGCCTAAATTATACTTTCCTAACTTTCATCCCAAAGGAAAATAATCCATCAAATTTTGATGATTTCCAACCAATATCATTATGCAATCTGTGTTACAAGGTAGTATAAAAAATTATCGCCAATTGGTTAAAACCTTTTCTCTGTAGGTCAATCTCTAATAAACAGCTAGGTTTTTTAAAAGGCAGGCGTATTCAAGATGCCATAGGCACAACTCATGAGAGTCTACATAGCATAAAAAAGAAAAGATTGAAAGCCCTTGTATTAAAGCTAGATTTAAGGAAAGAATACGACTGTATTGACTGGGATCATTTAAGATTGATCCTTCTAAAAATTGGATTGGGGATCCAAATGACAAATTGGATCATGTCATGTGTCACATCTTCATCATACGCAGTTTTAATTAATGGGGAGGCTACAGACTTTTTTATAAGCAGCAGGGGAGTTTGGAAAGGATGCCCATTATCACCCCTGCTATTCATATTAGTGATGGAAGGTCTCAACTTATTACTAAAAAATAGCTTTGAGGAAGGAACTATAAAAATTTTAAATCTTTTGTTTGTGGACGATGTTATCATTATGTCAAGGGAAAGTTTAATTGAATGGAGGGAAATCGACAAACTTATTTGCCTCTTTTGTAAAGCTTCAAGTTGTTCAGTTAATCATACAAAGACCATTGTCCATTATGAAGGCCTCATGGAGTTATAAATGGCCCCTTTCAAATCACTTCTTCCTTATACCTTTAGTGATCTATCTCTCAGATTCAAATATCTGGGATACTTCCTAAAGACAGGGTCACAACGTGCAAATGATTGGGATTGGCTAGTGTCCAAATTAACAAAGAAAGTAGGCTTATGGTGCAATCGGTGGCTGTCTCTGGGAGGTAGATACATTTTGGTCAAAATAGTGTTGGAAGGCCAGCATGTCTATTGGATGTCTATGGAAGCTTTGCCCCGCTCAATTATAAACAATATTAGAAAAGTGATGTTCCATTTTCTATGGAATGGTCATTCTGAAACTCAACAATACCATGCATGCATATGGGAGGTCTTATCTAGACCAAAAAAGAATGGGGGGTGGGGATTCTAAAATCTTTTTCACTTCAATACGGATTTGAATGCAAATACCCTATGGAGGGTACTAACACAGGAATGTATTTGGAATTAGGTTCTAATGGATAAATATCTACAAAATTCAACACTAATCAACTGGCTTAGATTTCCATCTCACATTTTCAACTCTACTTCTAGGATTTGGTCCAATCTTACCCGTACTATTCCCATTATCAATCATTGGCTCAGCTGGCGACCAGGAGTGGGTCATCTTATTACTATTGGGAGAGATCGGATACTCAGCATTAGCTACAGGTCTTTTCTCCATGAAGAGACCATCACTCTCTTAAATAAAAAACAGGTAATTGTCCTAGCACAAGCATCAGTGGCACGGGATCCTGTTACTTCTTCTAAGGTGTGGAAAAGCGATGAGGACTTGGAGCTGACAGGGTTTCATTCTTCAAATTGGGATAGTTATATTGTTGAGTTAAATAGAGTTGGGGTCACTCTCCACAAAAATGATGAAGATTCACTTCTTTGGACTGGTGGCGACTCTTCTGTCAACTTAACTATAAAAAAATGTTATGATGCCATTATATCTACATAGGATCTCCTGGTGTGGCACGACTGGAAGGTAAACATTTGGAAATGGAAGTTACAACTGGAGGTAATTTTTTTTTTGGTTGGCTGTGCACAACAAGATCTTAACCTGGGATATATTACAAAAGAGAGGTTGGGTGGGCCTAAGTATTTTCCATCTCTGTAATCAAAAGTCGGAAGAAAACTCTCACTTATTCATACAATGTACCTTTGCAAAAACAATATGAGTTAAATGTGCACACCTACTAAATTTTAATTTCTCATGGGTCGACCCATCTCTTATGGATTGTATGAACTCCTGGTCAAAGATCAAGACAATATCAAAATGGTTGTCGTCCCTGACATGTTGGTTAATTTGGAATGAACAACAAAGTACTCTTTGATGGTAAATCGCCCTTGGCCTGGGCAATTGTATTCAAGATTTTAGGAGTGCTCAATAAAAAATCCGCAACACTTAAATTACAAAAGTTAAGACAAAGTCCAATCTTTTGGATTAATGGTTATACTTTGGCCTTTTTTGATGGAGCCTCTATAGCAGGAGGATCGAAATGTGGCATAGGGGGTACCATAAAATGCATAAATACCCAGGCTCATAGATGACACTTCAATTGTGGAGATGGAACAAATACAAAAGCGGAGTTATTGGGAGCATGGGCCACTCTTACCATTGCAAAGCACTTGGACATTCAATATATTAAGATTTTGGGAGACTCAAAGGTGATAATTGATTGGCTAAATCATAAAGGGAAACTACAAGCCATCAATATTGAAGGATGGAAACTCATAATTTTGGTTCTGGTTGATTCTTTCCAAGGTATATGCTTCCAACACATCTTCAGGGAATCAAATGAGGAGGAAGATCAATTGTCAAAGAAAGCTCTCTCGGCGACAAAAGGAAGATTATGATATTTCACTTGCGACAAAGAGAATGCGGGGCCAACTCTCCATATCAATATATTTTAATACCAAGCATAGTCACTTTTTTGTAGTTTTGAGTAGTACATATTGGTTTGGTAATTGAAAGTTTTTTCTAAACATATGATGTTAATATTCTATATATTAACACTTCTCAGTGTACGATTACCATGTATTTGGTACTACTGATCATAGTTTACTTTTTGTAAAGATCTTTGAGGAAAACTTATTTTGATAGTTTTATGTGAGACCAAGTGGATCGGAAGGATTAGTCTTTATTGATCAAGGATTCCTGATGATGTAAAAAAATTTATTATCTAATATAATTTTGTGCGAATTTTCTATTGGAAAAAAGCTCCTAATAATGTCACTTTATAAATTACCTCTCTTAAAAATATGTATGTATATATAACCATTCAATTTGTAGTTATGTTTAAACTTTCAAAAGAGAGTCTTATACATTGTTTTTATTTTATACTTTGATTCGTATTGTAGTGATCACATTTGGAAAAATACAAGTACAATTATGGTGTTCCTAGATTACATTGAGTTGAATAATGAAAATGGCCAAAGTTGCCTCCTAAATTATAGGAATGACAACTACGTTCACGAGCTAGCTAATTGCATTACTGATTGAGACCACTCGACATGACCACCATCAAATACATGTGATTCTTATTCACATTGTTTGTGACTCCTCCTTGTAATCCCTATGAATTCAACACACAATCCACAATTGTTTCTCATTGTTTTGTAAATTTGTCGATAAATTCCAATCTCGTACTCTCTCAAAAAATTCAAGAGTGCTATGTGCAGAGCACATGATGCCCCCCACAATCACTAAGAATCAATCCCTAGACCTCTATTCCATGTCATTTCCACCACCCCATGTGTTGCTATTACTACTACTCTTGCTACAACGAAACTTCTAACCATAATTAATTTTCCTTCTATATCTACATTGTCTACATAGTCAATCAATGCCAGTTTAAATCTGAAAATAGAGATTTAAATTCTTCACTCTAAATAATTTTGTCATTATGTGTGTGGGGCATAATATTTACATTAAATCAACGAGCTTGCAGTACCTTCCTTCCTCGAGTAATTACATTAGAATTAACAACTTTCATAAACACAATAGACAAACTCTCTCTATTATTATGCAAGAAACCTTCTCCTATGTTTACTCTCCAATATTTCTAAACAAATACCCTCCTTTTGATTTTGACAAAATGCATACTCTCCAAGCAACATATGGAACCCAATTGTAGATTTAGATGTTGGGAGGGCCCAACAACAAAATCAACAATTGACTTTGTCCTTCTATCACCTAAATCTACAATCGAGTTACAATCTAGATATGAACCCATGCTTAAAAAACACTCAGTTTTATTTTGCAACATATCCACTGTGTATTCTCTTGGACGTTCCTTTCCCCTGATTTAGGGGTATCCTAGGGTAGATTTAGGCCGACTATTAAACGTGTTTCTCTTTAGTGGGTTGGGTTATTAGACATTGTACATCTACCTTGATATTTGATAGTTGTTTTTGGGACGAATAATAACATTTTAAATAGTTCAGTGCTCGTCTATGCGCGCCCACCGCCGATACAGCCATCGGGCACTGGTCAATAAAAGCAGATGTTTCACTGGACGCGCGTTTGGAGGCGGCTAAATATAATCATGGCGGCTCCGAAAAAATGAATCCAGGTAAAGCCCAGATCTAGCGCTCTGAAGTTATGTCTTTATTTATGGAGAATAAATTGCATAAGGACTAAACACACATGGCCAGGTGTTTTTTTTTAACTTTCTGCGTGGGTTGTACTGAACGCTCTACAACTTGACACGCATACACAAAAATCAGAAGATGGTCTACTGAGTAAGTTAGAGAAAAACACCACAAATTATCAAACCAACTTTAAAGCAGGAATGGAATTGTCCAACAAACGTCATATCGACACGTATACACATAAAATAAATAAATGAAAATACCAAGTTTTACAGCTTAGGTAAAACTCGTAGTGTTTAAGTTAGAAAAATGTCTCAAAATTATATGAGGTATAATTTATTTTACAATGCTGTATTAATTCTGCACGATACAAATAAGGATCAACCAAATGAGCAGTTTGGACTACGCTGGATACAATGAAACTACAAAACTATTCACACAACAAATCACAACTATAAACTGTAATAAGGGCATGAAATCAGCATAGCTCTCCTCAATACAACCAAATTACTCCACAAGCTTCTCGATCATCTCAATCTTCGAAGATGTTCAGGTGAGTAAGAGGGCTTTCTTCCCCATTGTCCCAATGATAAACTGACAGTCTACCTTTAGGTTCCTTTAGCACCCTCTTTGACAGTAAGTCGGCCTCTTTATTGTGCTCCCTGTATATGTGATGGAAACTGATATCTTTAAATTTTCTTGACAGTTCCTTTGTTTTTATTTTCCAGCCTTCGATATTCACTTCATGGAGCTGTCCCTTTTGATTAATGCAATCTATAATGACTTTTGAATCCCCCAGAATTTGGATTTTCTCAATCGCCCAAAGCATAGCCAAAGTGAGAGTCGCCCACAATCCCATGAGCTCCGCCTTAGTGTTGGTGCCCACTCCACAATTTATGAACCATTTGGTAATCCTCGAAGCATGTGTCTTGAAAAAACCACCTGCTGCACAGCACTCCCCAGTTGATAGGGCAGCTCCATCGAAACAAGCCAAAGTGTAGCCCTCGATCTGTGTAATATCACAAACTCTATTTGGGATGGGATTAGTGATAGCTGGCTTCCAAGAGAAGGTAATTGAAATCATGTGCACCATTGAGAGGTGAGAGGGAGTGAGTTCTTCAAATAAAGTTGTATTTCTCTCAATCCAAATGTGCTAGCAAGCAATAGTTGCCAAGCTCGCTGGAACAGATTTTTCTATTGTCCACCCATTAAAACAGTCTGAGACCGTGGTGTCAACCCACTATATTTTTAAATGGTAGATTTCATATAATCGGAGCCACACTACCTTTGTGAATGAAAAATGAATTAAAAGATGGTTGATAGTTTCAGAGTTGCAATTACAAAGATTGCACACCCCCAGACCTTCCTAACCTTTCCTCTGAAGTGCTTCCCAGGTAGGGATTTTACCATACGCTGCCAACCACAAAAACAATTTGATTTTGAGTTGTATTGGCCATTTCCACAGTTTATGAACCCATGCTTTGTCACACTGGAAATCGAAAGGGTTAATGAGTGCCTGATAGAGAGTTTTTGCTGTTATTGTACCCGATGCATCCCCACCGACCCACACTAGGGAATCATCACAATTTCTAAGAACTATACCTATGTCCCTTAAAGCAATTATGAAACGTTCCCATTCAATTGCATCCTGACCACTGAGACCCAAGGAACAGTTGGTACACCACCGACCAGGAAAAGAAGATACACTATCGATGTCTCTCACTTGGGAAAGAACTGTTACTTGATTGTTGAGCAAGTGCAAACGCAGGGAATCTGAGAGCAATGATTGGTCCTCCAGACCGATGATCTTGTCCATGCCTAAAGAAATCGAATTTCCTGAACCAGGACTCCATCACAGCCAGTGCAGTATCACGAAAAGATTCCTGGTCATGCCATTCCAAAGCTTGACATCCTCTGTTGGTCGTGGGATGACTTACAGAGCCAATCAAAAAGAGAAATATTCCCCAAGTATTTATCCAATAGAATTTTGTGCCATATACTATCAACAGTGAGCACCCTCCAAAACGTTTTTTCTAGTAAAGCAAAGTTGAAGGACACAAGGGTTATGAGCCCCCATCCCCCACATTGTTTTGGTCTTGCCAGGAGGTCCCATCTACAAAGATGAAAGTGAAACGTTGCCTTATGACCACTCCACGGGAACACAAACATTAACTGACGGATTTTAGTTAAGATAGATCTAGGAATCACCTCCATAGACATCCAGAACACCGATTGATTCTCCAGCACTACTTTTACTAGGATAAATCTAACTCTGATCGATAGCCATTTGTTACACCAAATTCCAATTTTCTTTTCGATCTTTGCCACCAGTCAACCCCAATATTCAGTTTTTGAAGCTCCCGGTTTTAGGTAGTAAACCAGGTACTTGAAACCAGAACTCAATTCAGCGAAAGTAAACGATAAAATGTCTTTTAAATGAGTTAGCTCCGTTTCCTCGAGCCCCCAGTAGTGGACTGTAGCTTTTGAAGAGTTTATGCAGAGACCCGAAACAAGACAATAAGATTGAAGAATGTCTAAGATCACTCTCCATTCCAACGGATCTGCCTTTGACATTACAAGAACATCATCAACAAACATTAAATGGATAATTTTCAAAAGCTTTGTTACCTTTATACCTGAAATACTGTGATCATCGCTGCCTCTGGATAACATCAAGCTAAGCCCTTCCATAATCAAAATGAACAGATACGGGGATAATGGGCATCCCTAATGAAGCCCCCTCCAAATCTTGAAGTAATTTGTCGCCTCTCCATTGATCAAAACTGCAAAACTGGCACTAGTTACGCAACACATTATCCATTTTGTTAGCTTGACCCCGAAGCCTACTGTGAGTAATATCAGCCTTAAGTACTCCCAGTCTATGCTGTCATAGGATTTTTTAAGATATAACTTCAATACCAGAGATTTTATATATATATATATATATTTTATGCCATGCAGGCTTTCATGGGCCGAACCAATTGCGTCCTGAATCCTTCTACCCTTCAGGAACCACAACTGTTCTGAAGATAGACACTTTGACAGAATCAATTTTGTCCAATTTGCAAGGATTTTTGAGATCACCTTATAAATAAGATTACATAAGGAGATTGGTCGGTAGTCATCGAAGGAGACTGGTTTGTTTACCTTCGGAATGAGAGCCATAAAAGTGGAATTAATACCTCCACAAAGTTGGCATTTTCTCCTCGAGTCCTCCACCATCTCAAGAAGATCATCACCCACAAGATCGAAAAAGAAGGTAAAGAACCCTGTTGTCTACCCATCAGGGCCTGGGCTTCTCTCTTTTTTAAAATTTTCTAGAACAGATTTTATTTCCTCCAGAGTTATAGGTTTAAAGAGAGTCTCAGCCTCATCCTCATTCACCATCCTAGGATAAAGGTTGGATATCCTAACGAGATCAGTGTAGTTGGCTCTTTCTTTTTCTCTAAAAAATTGTTTAAAATAGTTAACAACCTCCTCTTTAATTGCTTTCTGATTGATTAGGGTGTCTCCATTGTCCTTTATTAATTCCCAAACATGTTTCTGGTTCCTATTGAAGCTGGCCATTTTGTAAAAAAAAATTGTATTAGAGTCTCCACTCTTTATCCATGTAACTCTGCTACGGATTCTCCAAGCCTCCTCCTCCTTGCAAAGAATTTTTTTTCCTGTTAGTTTCCAGCTCACAAAGATGCCTATCATCATCCATGGATAAGGGACTCTCAACAATTTAAAATGAAAGATGCTCGATTTCAGATTCCAAGTTTTCGAGTAATAAACTTTTTTGCGCCTTTACTTCTTTTATCTAGTTTTTAGTTTGATTCTTGAGTTCTTTTAGTTTCCATACCAGCCGCAACTATATGTTACCCTCCACCAAGAAGCGAGGATACTTCTAGATTAAATGGACCAGTTTTTCAAAATCAGAATCCCGCAGCCAAAGCGCATTAAACTTGAAAGGAAACGCCTTGTACAAAGGAGAGTTCTCCAATTGGATAAGTATAGGAGCGTGATATGAGATGTGGGGGTATTCCACCCAAGATCTAGATAGGCCAGCAGTGGACAACATTCCTTCATATACTAATAATATATTGAGCCTTCTAGCGAGAGCATCTTGACGAGATCGGCTGTTGTGCCAGGTAGGGACCAACTTGGTCAGCTTAATATCAACCAGCTTCTTGGAAGTGAGTAAGTCTCTATAAAATTCCTCATTCGAACCAGGAACAAAGGAACCCCCCTAGTTTTCATCTGAGGATAAAATGAAGTTCAGGTCACCGACAACAATAATATTTGGAGTAGAAAGGATACCATTGTTTGCTACAGAACTCCAGAAGAGCTTACGATCTTTACACGGCCCATAAATATTTAGAAGCACCAAGTCCTTTTTGGAAGAAATGCGGCTACCTATTAAAAAGATAGCTCCAATCGTCAAGAAGGGGTTCAGATCAAAGGAGTTTGGGTCCCATGCGACTAGTAACCCGCCAGAATTTCCTAAAGAGTTAACCGCAGTCGCAGCGTAAGAAGGACGGAGTTGGAGCAAAAAATCTCTCGCTTTTTGTTCAAGTTAAAAAGTCTCTTGTAAAAAAACAATGCCTAGCATAGTGCGATCTAGTAGTCTGCGAACCGAGGCATCTTTGAGGGTGCCTCCAATCCCCCGAATATTCAAGGAGAGTAATAACATCACTTTTCCCTCGCCAGGGCCTTCATTGCTCTAAGGGCCCCAGTATCTGAGGAAGTAGGAACATTGTCATCTTCTTGTTTACTTGAACCCACCTGTTTATTTCAAGAGCTTCTCATCTTGATTGGTGAAATTTCAGAGGCAATACCCTGAGACCATGCAAAGGCCTTACTTCCCTTGCCTGGAACTTGTGAGGATGAGGAGCCAGTATCTACTTTGGTATCTACGACTTCCTTTCCAAGGAAGATAGGCAACGACACAGGGTCACGGCGCACATTTAGGCTAGGTAATAAGGAATCTAGGACTGCAGAGAGACTCGAGTCATCCTCCTCTATCTCCTTGTAGCCTGGAAATATCGAAAGGACTCTGACCACGACGTCCAATGGAGGGTCAATAGACAAGGGTAAACTAACAAAAATAGGGAGGTGCGAAGGATTCAGAAGGAGGGGAGGAGGTGGCTGCAGGGAGACTTCAGGCTAGTGAATTGTAGAAATTAAATAGGGGGAAGGAGCGGTGGCATAAAGTCTATGAGAGGAGGAAGGGGAGGGATCCGAGTGAGTAGGTTCAATAGGTGTAGTAGCCGACACAGGTTTTGTAGTCTTCGACAGAGTGTTAGCCAATAACCAGTCCAAATTATTTAAGGCCGCCTTCTACTCAATGGACAGGGAATTAAACAAAAGAGGACAAAGAGATTTTAACTTACCAATTAGACTAGTCTCTGGCTCATGCTAAGGAGAGGAGG
Organism: Picea engelmannii; assembly: GCA_009831015.1. Classification (NCBI taxonomy): domain Eukaryota; kingdom Viridiplantae; phylum Streptophyta; class Pinopsida; order Pinales; family Pinaceae; genus Picea; species Picea engelmannii. The sequence continues at coordinate 1,444,053 of ML786521.1, read as the reverse complement.
AAACCCCAGTGGGTTCTTGCAAGAAGTTCAATGAATCATCTACTTCTGTATAATCTGGAGGACTTCTCTATAGTTATGAATCCTCAGATGAGTCCGCCAAACCCTTCCCCTTACAGTCACGATGAAGGTGACCTGTTTGGAGGCAAAGGTTGCAATGAAAGGGCAGCCCGAGATAATCTAGTGGTTGTGCGATCCTTCATCCTCTCCACTCTATCTCTATGGTTTCCGGCAACCCACAGAAGATCTCCATCTCCACAGGAACTCTTCCCATTTTATGCATAGGGTCATTAAGTAATTTGGAGTAAAGTGCAATGAATCTCCCCAAAAAATCGCCAATGGCCCGTAAGGCTCCTTCATTCCATAGATACAGTGGGAGACTCGGTAAGAGTACCTAGATATGCCTGAACTAGAAGTAATCAGTATCAGGGTTGAAAGCAATTCTCCATCATTTTAGCATAAGACTACTTCCCCCAAATACCCACAACGAGCTCAGTAAGAGTGTAGCGTCCTCCAGGGAGTTGCAGATAAAATCGAGCCAGCTTTTGGTTAGATAGATAACCTCAGGGTAGTAACGAAGGAGGGGTAACCACTGGTTTTTTATCCAATCCTGGAGAGAAACTTTACTTAGAGATTTACAAGAGATCTAACCTATGAGAGCACAAAGTGCCATTCTGCAAGTATCTTCTAAACCCATGTCATTCCCTAACACCAAGCGTTTGGCCTTCTTGTTGGCTTTCCACACCTTTCGACGAAAAATGGCAGACTGATACTGAACACTAGGTTCCATGTGTCCCTTTGGAGAAGAAGAAAAGTTTGGATGGCCTGGGTGCACAAAAGTCGACTATGTGCTTGCCCAAGGAACGTCTGAGGGAGGGATAATCGGCTCTAACGAAGTGGAATTATGCAGAGGAAGATGAGAAGGACTACAGAGAAGACTAGTAGAGTTAATGGACTTGTTTGTGATAGGTGAGAAGCTCCATGGCCTGCTCTTCAACTTGTCCACTTTGTCAAATAGCCCCACTTGTCTCCGGGTTTCCTTGTCATCTGGGCTCATAAGTGTCTTGACCTTTCGTTCCATATCTTTAATGGAGAAGTTGTCCATTTAGGCCCACCAGATGCCAGTCAACACTGACACTACAGTAGCTGACAAGCACTATGTCCAAGTAGAAATCTCTGTATGGTCCGGGACTCAAGGAGATAGACATTCTCTTGTACAAGCATCAGTAAATTAAGTAACGAGAAACCCGACACACTCGAGAACAGGGAGACAGTAAAGGAGAGAGGGATCAGTGAAAATCACAAAGCAAAGACAAAACAACTCTACAAGAGTAACATCCTGCTTGGGATTAGTAAACCAGCGCTAAAACAACAATAAACGAGTTAAGATGTAAGATTCACAGTCAGAATCCAAGCATCAGGTAGACACTGTGGTTGTTTGTCGCAAAACTGGTAATGGTTCTGAACCAGGTTTGAAATTTCTTCCCGCCCAGTATCCCTCAGCTCCATCCAAATGTGCTTTGCCACTTCAAGTGGAATGACTTTTTAGAAAAATATACATTTTGATTATTAGAAAAACATACATTTAGTTATAATGAGAGTTTTCTAACTATTTATAAATTAAAATAATTAAAAAA
>ML786521.1:1369173-1379510 GCA_009831015.1 Picea engelmannii | reverse complement strand
TTGCAGAGGAGATCATCTCCGGAGAGACTGTCCACTCCGACAGCAGAACAGTCGGAAGATTTATAACATGCAGGAAGCTACCACAGTCAACGATGTGGCCAGGAGTGTGCCACAGATTTATGCATCCTTGGACAATAACCAGGTTGACCACCAAGCTTCAGTGGTGGAAATAGAAGGTATGATCTTCAACCATTTGGTATCTGTTTTGATTGACCCTGGTTCGAATTTGAGTTATATATCCCCTAGAACCGTTGATAGGTGTAAGCTATAGCCACAAAAGCAAACTAAACCATGGTTGGTACAGTTAGCCACGGGCACCAAAAGTAAGGTGGTAGAGGCCGTACCATCCTGCCAATTAATGTTGGGTGAATTCCTCACCCAAGAAACCCTTAATGTATTACCCCTGGTGTTAGTGTTAGAAGTCACTCCTGAATTGCTTGCAGGAGCAGAGCCCAACGCCCATCAGTTTTATGTCACGATTTGTTTATGAAGGGTGATCAAATGGAGATAACGGCTCTAGCAGGTATCACTCTAACTCGGGGACTGAGTCTGGTTCATAAGGACAGAGGAGGTCTGGAATCCTAACTTCAGCCAGTGGGTTGATTTAAATGTGAACAGGTGGAAGACTTAGGAGAAAGTGGACAAACAGCTCTCGGCATCAGGCTTGCAGCAGTTTGCAGAGGAAAAACTCCGAAAACAGGATCCTCCTGGTTCAGGGCTTCAAGAAGCTGAAAGAGGACTTGACTGGATCCTCCAATTCCAAGTCATTCGGCACTAAGAGAATTACAGGGACTGATTAGAGGCTCCGTAACTATTACAGTGATCCATTACAACATCATCCTATAATAGTTACAGCTCGACTGGATCCTCCAATTCCGAGCTGCTCTAATACAATGTAAACAAAGATATGATAGAAACTGGCATTCATAAGGCAAGAAGTCTCCAAATCTCATACATAACCAGAACAACAATGCTTCATTAAAATTTTACAACCAGGGAGCTCTTCTCAACCATCGATCCTTACAAAAGTGGCCAAAATGCCCACATATACTTGGAACAAAAACATTGGAAGCTAAATCGAGGCATTGTATTGAAGACATTACGGCTTCACATTTACTGCGTCTGCAATTTCTGGACGTTCGTGAGCTTCATTCAGACGCAATCGTGTTCCAGAGGCCCTCTGACTGAATTGACTAATCTGCATTCATTCCTTGGCTTTCCATTTATGGAGGAAACGATGTCCAACTACCCTCAGCTATTGTAATAACTGTTTCATTGGAATCAGGGAAGTGCGCGAGCTCCTTGCCTCCGGGATCTCCGATATCTCGATATGTGATGAGTCCCTTCTCCCGGGAATTAGCCCCTTCTGACTAGACCATGGTCCATACGACCTGTCCTGGTGCGACCGTGGTCCAACTTTCCATCGGAATTTCGGCGTTCTTGACGACACGATGTTTGTGTCCATTGAACTTGCGATTCCCCGAACCCCGATGGTTTATGGCCGCTGAATTGTTGACTGTTAGCTCTTTGGTGCGTAGCCTGCCACCTGTCTTCCACTATTGAAAACTGCCCCCGATATCGGGAAATCGGGCATCGGGATATTGGGATTTTTGCTACCATGTGTGCGGGGCTTCCAGTTTCCCGATCCCCGATTCTGTGGGATCTCTCGCCAAGTGTCACGGTTGACAGACGACTTTGATGCAGTCGGGCAATCGCGCATCGCAATTAACTCAGGTAAGAGCTTTCTGCCTTTAGAAACTCCAATCCTCCGATGGACTGAAAACCCGACTCTCCTTCTGATGCCTGACACGCGTCCTGCCAAAATTAACGGCTAGGATCCCATCGGTTTTTGAGACTCGAAAGATCTCGGCTGTCTTTCCCTTTAAAATCCCAATACTAATAATGTTACTAACATAGGCTCCATGGGGGATAGAGTCGTCCCTGCGATGCTCTAAGAACTCCTCCTGCAGTTCCAGTCGCCTTCTGTTGGGTTATGGAGTCATTATTAGGCCGCAAAATAAAAATAAAAATAAAAAGTGAACGAGCTGAGAAACAAAAGGACGATATTTACAAACAAAGAGTCATCTGAGACTCAAACAAAGTATTTTTTCAGGAAATGCCCATTCACTGGGCTACCGAAAACCTCTTCGCCTGCTAAATCTCGCAACCTGTATGTGTTGTTTGAAAAAACCTCAGAGATTCTGAAAGGCCCAATCCATAGGGCTTCAAATTTGTTGTGCTTGCCCTTGTCTTGTTTAGGAGCATCCCATTTCAGTACTAGGTCTCCTACCTAGAAATGCTCCTTTTTGGCCTTCCTATTGAAAACCTGCTTGATCTTCTGCTGATGGTCTTGAATCATGTTCACTGTTTGCTGCCTAGTCTGCTGGACCTCTACTAGCTGATGAATCCTTCTGATCATGTCATCAGGCTCCTCCTGATGATCCTGGAGGAATTTCGCTACAGGGATGGCTAGCTGAGAAGGGAAAACAGCTTCGGCTCCGTAAACTAACTGGAAAGGGGAAAGGCCTGTAGCTCTTTTTGTAGACACTCGATCAACCCATAGGGCGAATTTAAGCTTCGAGTTCCAAGCCCTTTGATTGTCTTCCAACAACCTTTTGATGATTCTTATTAAAATTTTGTTGGAGGATTCCGCTAAACCATTGCCTTGTGGGTAATATGGGGTGGAGTGAATCAGTTTAATTCCGAACTGCTCACAGAACCTTGCCAATGGCTCAGACCCGAAAGCTGCTGCATTATCGGTGACAATCTTATTCGGACAGCCAAACCTTGTGATGAGGTCCTCCAAGAATCCGATGATTACCTTGTGGGAAGCACTCCTGGTGGGAATAGCTTCAATCCATTTGGTAAAGAAATCTGTAGCAGTCAGGATCCACCTATGCTGCCCACTGGAGGGAGGGTGAATTTCTCCAATAAAATCTAGGCCCCACTGTTGGAAAGGCCCTGAAACCACCACCGGTTTTAATGGTAGAGACCTGAGCTGTTGCTTTCCTGCAAATTTCTGGCATTTGATGCAGGCTCTGACCCCTTTGCAGACATCAGTAAATACGGTAGGCCAGTAGTACCCAGCCCTGAGGATTTTGTGGGCTGTGGCTCTCCAGAAATGGTGCCCTCCACATAGACCGCTGTGAAATTCGTCCATGATCATCTCGACCTCTAGTGGACCAAGGCATTTTAAAATCACTCCCAGAGGGTCTTTCCAATATAACGCCTGATCAATTAGGCGGTACCTGATTGCTTTGAGCTTTAGAGCTCTTGCTTTGCTTTTTTGCAGGCCATCTAGAGGCTGCAGCTCCTGCAAAAAGTATATGACATCCTTATACCAAGGACATTGAGCCAATGGTGGCTCCCTTTGATGATCTATGTCAGACACTTGACCCTGTTGAATACCCGAGCATTGATTTATGAAAGTTATCCCCAAAGCTTGGCAATTTGCCTCGGCTAGTAGCTTGGCTAAGCCTTTCCCTTTGATCAATTTGGTGGGTCTTATTTCTAGGTCGAACTCCAGGATTTTGGATATCCATTTACTCCTTCTCCCATCTATATCAGGCTGAACAAGAATATCTTTGACAGCAGCCGAAGGGACATAGGCGATGATCCTTGATTGCAGAATGTAGGTTCTAAAAGCCTTGAGAGCTTTCACCAGAGCGTAAGCTTGCTTCTCCATAGCATCATACCTGACTTCGGAATCCCTAAGTGCCCAGCTGAAGTAAGCAATAGGCTGTTCTAAACCACTGTCATTTGCCTGTAATAGAACAGCAGCTACTGTGTCAGGCGAGGCAAAGGAGAAAATAAAGAAATCTTTCGAATAGTCGGGACTGATAAGCACAAGAGCTTCAGTCAGGGCTTTCTTGATTTGTTCAAAGGAACGTCGCAATTGAGGGGTCCATCTTACTTCATTTTCTTTCTTTAGCATGGTCGTTATCATCTTTACTTCCCCAGTAAAATTAGGCACAAACCTCCTTAGGAAATTAATTTTACCTAGGAAAGATTGGACCTCTTTCCTAGACCTTGGGATTGGTAAGGCTTGTATTGCCTCAACTCTGCTGGGATCAATTCTGTCTCCTTTTGATGATACTATGTGGCCTAGTAATTTTCCTTCCTTCATAGCGAACAAAGATTTCGTGGGGTTTAATGAAATGCCAAACTATCTGCATTTCAAGAAAACTTTTCTAAGATGATGACGATGCTCTTCATCAGATTTTGAAAATACTGTGATGTCATCCAGATAAATGACCACAAACTTGTCCTTTTCCCCAACGAAAGCTATGTCCATGGCTCGTTGGAAAGTTGCCCCCGCATTCATAAGTCCAAATGGCATCTTGGCATACATGAATGTGCCCCATGGAGTGGTGAATGCTGTCTTCTCCCTGTCTTCAGGTAGAACAGAGACCTGATTGTAGCCAGAGAAACCATCAATCATAGACATCCTGGAAGCTCCTGTCACCCTCTGCAATATATGTTCCATCTTTGGCAGGGGGTAGTTATCTTTTCACGAGCTTTTGTTCAGGTTCCTGAAGTCTACATAGAGTCGAATCTCTCCATTCTTTTTCCTTACTGGCACCAAATTAGCCACCCACTCTGAATATATCAGTGGTACAATGATCTGAGCTTGCAGCAACTTCTTCACTTCTGTCTCCATGATAGGCAGCAACATGGGATTGATCTGCCTCAACTTCTGCCTAAAAGGCTTTACCTCTTCTTTTAATGGGATTTTATGTTCGATGATAGAGGTGTCATAGGTTTTAAGGTCTTCGTAGGTCCAAGCAAACACATCAGCAAATCCCTTTAGGAGTCCAACGTATTCAGACCTCTTCTCCCCTATCAGACTTCTTGACAATTTGACATACTTGGGCTTACTCTCGGTTCCAATGTTGCACTGAATAGTATCATCGTCCTCCTTCGAGACCTTTCCTTTTACGGACACATCGTTATTATCAAAAAGCCTCTCCAAGGGAACGAGTCCCCTGGGAATATGGTTGCTGGGTAGCTGTACGATATCACGCCCTGCGATCTTATTTAGAAGATTACCCTCATTGGGATCTTCCTCTGGGACGACATCTTGGTCTATGTGTATTTCTGAAAACTCTTCAACAGTTTCCAAGAACCTCTTGACCTCAAGATCATCCTTGAATACCTTCCAATGTTTGACGTTGTCAGGTATGGAGGGTCTGTATTTTACTTCCACGTCATATCTGAATTTGGGTGGCCGAGGTACTTTGAAATTTCTGGCCGATGCAGCCAAGGAATCCGCCAAGGTGTTATCCTCTCTTGGGATGAAAGAAATATTAAATGCCGAGAAGAAACTATCCACAAGGTCCCAGACCTCATTCCTGTAACTCCTGAGTCGAGGATGCTTAGCTTGATAAGCGTTTCTGACCTGCTGGACCACCAACTCTGCATCACCGAACACTGCTATCTCCTGAATTCCCATTTCCCTCGTAGCCCTTAGTCCCATAACAAGAGTCTCATACTCTGCCACATTGTTGGTAGCTTCAAATTCTAATTTGTATGACAGAGATATGGTTTCCTGAGAAGGCGACACAAAACTACTCCAGCTCCAGCGCCTTCTTGGGAACAGGCTCCATCAAAAAGCATTTTCCAGATTGGGGTGACGGAGGGAGGAACTTCAGGGGAAACAGTGGGCTGTTTTCTAAGTCTCAGAGGTGGCTCTGGGGCGTGAGTGAGATGTAGTAAACTAGAGCCTAAATCAGTGTCTACGGAAAAGATAGGATGGTTGGTGGGATTGGCTTCATCACTGATTATATAGGCCAATTGAGCTTCCCTGTACAACCTTCTATGCTCTCCTCCAAACACTGGGATAATAGCATATGTGAGGTCCATCTGCAAGGTTCCCCCCAGTCTTTTTATCCAAGATCTTGATAACAACATTCCGAACTTGGGGGGAACATCGACTACTATGATATCCATGACCACACTTTTCATAGGCAGTTGAAACAAGGTTACAACTAGGTCTTTAATGACTCCAAGACACTGGACTCTCTTGGAGTCAAAAGAATAGAGGTCATGATAGGCTCTGGTAACTTCTAGTCCCAATTCTTCCATGACAGTTTTGGGCATGAGGTTGTGAGAGGCTCTTGAATCCATTAAACAGTTGTGTAGCACTTTGTCATGTATGTTCAAGGAGGTGTAGAAGGGAGGGGATGAGTCATCTCTATCTTCTACCATGGGACCTAGGACAACTGCTGGCTTTTCGTCTTGGAGGTTTATGGAGTCTGAGGGGAGGCATGAGGCTTCAGATTGTAAAAGCTCAGAGAAGCGTCTTTTAAATTCACCATGTTTAATCAGCTCCGTGAGGGGCACAGGGATTCTGATCCTTTGAATCTCATGCTCAAAATTAAAAGATGTAGTCTTCGGAACTTCTTTTATTTCGGGAACATGATCATGGACAACGGGGGAGGGGGTCTGAGCTTTCTTACCTATGTGATCATTTGCTTCTTCATTAGCAAGTCTCTCTGCTCCTATGGACTGCTGAGGAATATTAGGTGCTGCCATCCTTTTATCAGACCTTAGGTTCTACCTGCCTCGGTCGCCACTAGCCTTGTCTCCCTTGCTTACTTCATTCAGCTGGCTGTCCATAAGAGACTCCTCGTATGCAGATTGAGTGAGATGAGGAAAAGGAGGAGCGTCTCCAACGCAATGGATTTCAGGATCAAGCTCCTCTGATTCTCTTTCTTCTCCCTCGGTCACAAAATTGTTTTGAAAAGGGGCCTGAACCTTCTGATCTTCTCTGTCTCTTCCCTTCTCTTTCTGCACATTCGGGGGAGCAAAGTTATTTGGCCTCCTGAAACCCCTATTATCAGTGTTATGAGGACTTCTGTACATAGGCTTCCCTTCTAATTCCAACCTTTCTATCTTAGCAACAAGTGATTTTAATGTTCTAGCTGTATCATCTATTTGATAGGGTGTGGAAGAGGAACCAGATGGAGAGGTTTCAGACCTACTCTTAGGTATATTCCTATCAGCAGCACTCCTGAGTCGGTCGATGACCAACATATTTGATTCTACCTCCACGGCTGCATCTTGCATGAGGGCCAGGGTAGTGGCTCTTCTCTCTCTCAGTAGTAGGCAGAAATTAGGATCAAAAGCGCTGGAGTAAGTGATCTTTGTAGAAGCTTCGAAGGGCTTTATCTCCAGAGGGATTCTGTTATACATTTTGTTGAATCTCTTGGAAAAGTCAGAGACAGACTCTCCTTCCTTTCTCTTTAACGACCCAAACTCCGTCATGTAATACATAAAATCCTTTTTATCTCCCCATTGCCTCAGAAAGGCACTATCTAGTGCTTCGATCCCATCAACAGATCCGGGAGGCAGGGCCTTGAACCATTTTCTAGCCTCTCCCTGGAGACTGTGGACAAAAATCCTCATCCATACATCTGCGTGCATGATAACATGGTCATCGGTGAAACTGTAAAAGGCTTCTAGGTGCTCGTCTGCATTTATGTCCCCCTCACCCGTAAATTTGGGTAGCTGCTTGAGGTAACCATCCGCTAGGAGGGCGTTGAGGGGCTGAGGTAATACAAGGGGAGCATACCTAGCGGCTATAATAGCTTCCATCCTGGTCATAGGGGGATTTGCACCAGCCATGGGAATATTAGGTGGCGGAGAACTCGGAGGAGAAGTAGTTTGCGAAGGGGGTAGCGGGGGTAAATCTCGGAGTGGGGTGGGAAACAAGAGGTGATCCAAGGAACCGGCTACTGAGCTCCAGTCGACATGTTCTCCTCCTTGTGCAGGAGTGGGGAAATCTTCTGAGGTCGAGGGTATATGCCAAGGTACAGCTTCAAAGGAGGGGGGAGTGACAAAGTCTTGTCCTTCTGGTCTCGGACCAGGAGAGGGAAACTCAATAGGAACACTCCCAAAATTTAAGAAACGGGAAACTGCAGAAGCATGCCGGTCAAATAACTGAGGAGGAGACAAAGGAGCTCAAACAAAAGGATATGGTGGGTTACCTGGTTCGGTGATGGACGCTTCTTCTTCAGAGGCCTTTCCCTTTCTGAGCACCGCCTCTGGATCCGTTTCAGGTGTAGCTAGAGGTAGCTGTGGGTGAGACCGCGTATGCCTGCCTATAAAAGACACAATTAACAGAGCAGGTGCTCCCTACCAGAGTCGTCACAATGGAGTCACCAGGTGAAATTAGCAATCCGAAAGGCTCTGAGAATCCGATGCACCCTCGGATTCAGAGGCTCAATGTCACCCTACCTAGGGAAAATCTTCAACTTCGTCCCTGGCAACGGCGCCAGAAATGTTAGCGTTAGAAGTCACTCCTGGATTGCTTGCAAGAGCAGAGCCCAACGCCCATCAGTTTTATGTCACGATTTGTTTATGAAGGGTGATCAAATGGAGATAGCGGCTCTAGGAGGTATCACTCTAACTCGGGGACTGAGTCTGGTTCATAAGGACAGAGGAGGTCTGGAATCCTAACTTAAGCCAGTGGGTTGATTTAAACATGAACAGGTGGAAGACTTAGGAGAAAGTGGACAAACAGCTCCGGGCATCAGGCTTGCAGCAGTTTGCAGAGGAAAAACTCCGAAAACAGGATCCTCCTGGTTCAGGGCTTCAAGAAGCTGAAAGAGGACTTGACTGGATCCTCCAATTCCAAGTCATTCAACGCTAAGAGAATTACAGGGACTGATTAGAGGCTCCGTAACTATTACAGTGATCCATTACAACATCATCCTATAATAGTTACAGCTCGACTGGATCCTCCAATTCTGAGCTGCTCTAATACAGTGTAAACAAAGATATGATAGAAACTGGCATTCATAAGGCAAGAAGTCTCCAAAGCTCGTACATAACCAGAACAACAATGATTCATTAAAATTTTACAACCAGGGAGCTCTGCTCAACCATCGATCCTTACAAAAGTGGCCAACATGCCCACATATACTTGGAACAAAAACATTGGAAGCTAAATCGAGGCATTGTATTGAAGACATTACGGCTTCACAGTTTACTGCGTCTGCAATTTCTGGACGTTCATGAGCTTCATTCAGACGCAATCGTGTTCTAGAGGCCCTCTGACTGAATTGACTAATCTACATTCATTCCTTGGCTTTCCATTTATGGAGGAAACGATGTCCAACTACCCTCAGCTATTGTAATAACTGTTTCATTGGAATCGGGGAAGTGCGCGAGATCCTTGCCTCCGGGATCTCCGATATACCGATATGCGATGAGCCCCTTCTCCCGGGAATTATCCCCTTCCGACTAGACCATGGTCCATATGACCTGTCCTGGTGCGACCGTGGTCCAACTTTCCATCGGGATTTTGGAGTTCTTGACGACACGATGTTTGTGTCCGTTGAACTTGCGATTCCCCGAACCCCGATGGTTTATGGCCGCTGACTTGTTGACTGTCAGCTCTTTGGTGCGTAGCCTGCCACCTGTCTTCCACTATTGAAAACTGCCCCCGGTATCGGGAAATCGGGCATCGGGATATCAGGATTTTTTCTACCATGTGCGCGGGGCTTCTAGTTTCCCGATCCCCGACTCTGTGGGATCTCTCGCCAAGTTTCACGGTTGACAGACGACTTTGATGCAGTCGGGCAATCGCGCATCGCGATTAACTCAGGTAAGAGCTTTCTGCCTTTAGAAACTCCAATCCTCCGATGGACTGAAAACCCGACTCTCCTTCTGATGCCTGACACGCGTCCTGCCAAAATTAATGGCTAGGATCCCATCGGTTTTTGAGACTCAAAAGATCTCGGCTGTCTTTCCCTTTAAAATCTCGATACCAATAATGTTACTAACACCTGGGATCATACGATCTGTTGATTGGTATGGACTGGCTGGCCGCCCATAAAGCCAAACTGGACTGTTACTATAAAACCTTAGAATGTGTGAGCGAAGAAGGAAAAAGGATAACCCTTCAAGGGATCCAAAAACCGGTCTCGGTGAGACAAATATCAACATTACAAATGAGGAAATATTGCCGAAAGGGATGTCCCTTATATGCAGTACAGGTGTTGAAAACAATCGAAGGTGCAAATCCAAGCCCTGAAGATCACCCTATCCTGAGAGAATACCAAGATGTGTTCCCAGAAGAAATACCGGGCCTACCTCCGAGAAGAGACATTGACTTCTCAATAGAACTTGCACCAGGAGCAGTGCCGGTGTCTAGAACACCCTATCGGATGAGCATGCCCGAATTAGTTGAACTCAAAATGCAACTGAAAGAAATGATGGATAAGGGTTATATTCGACCCAGTGTGTCCCCCTGGGGAGCACCGGTCCTGTTTGTGAAAAATAAAGATGGCACCCTTAGACTGTGTATAGATTACAGACAACTTAATAAAGTA
>ML786521.1:1346095-1366174 GCA_009831015.1 Picea engelmannii | reverse complement strand
GTGCTCGACTTATGTTGATAGATGAATCTAATCATGCCCAGCCGTTCTCGGGAAGCTGTCTTCCTTTACCTGCTTCCGGGAATGCCCCGGTAGGAATCTCTTCACAGAGATTTCCTCCTTGGAAAGGTTCGCTAAGAACCCAGAACAAGGATTCGAATGCATAGGCCTTATTAATCCTGCACGAGGAGGAACGATTCTATTAAGGTTCCAAGATAGTAGTGTTGTGAGGAGTGATAAGTCGACGGATGAGATCTCGTTGGGTGAACCATAGTCATTCACGACCATTAGATTGACGAAAGTAACGCAGGCGTTACATGCTTTGCCCTCTCTCATCGTGAGCAACGAGAAATTGGGATCGTAAATCCCAAAGACCCAAAAGAACGAATCTAGACCGTTAGATCTCGGTTCACATTACCCATCAACCGTTGGATCCAGAGAAGCTGCGCAGGGGTTAAGTACGGGGGTGGGCATGCAAGGAAATGATCTGAGCCATCAGATCTGGAGTAGAAATCCCGTAAATCGTTGGATTGGGAAGAGTTGCACGAAGTATAGCCTCTGGTAGGGAAGTGTGTAGGAGGAATGATCTGAATCGTCGGATCCTAGATCATAATCCCGACAGCAGTCAGATCTCGAGAAATTGTGCTAGAGTTACACCCTAATGTGTAGAGAAAGAGTCCTAGCCGTTGATCTCGGAAGGACACGTGTCAACATCCCAGAGAAGTCGTCGGGATAATAGATTCATCGGGGTTTTGTTGAGTCTGATAATCGAGGCCTTGTGGTTCTCGAAATCCCGAGAATGAATCCTAGCCGTTAATCTCGGCAGGACACATGTCAGCATTCTGGGAGGCTTCAGGATTTCTTTCATCGGAGAATTAGGGGTGTAGAACCGTTGCAATAGGAAATCGCGATACGTGATTTCCCGATGGGATCTGAGCTGTCCAAACAGCAGGGACACGTGGCAGAGGATCCCGAAGAATCGGAGATCGGGGAATCGGGGTTCCCGGAGACAAGAGATTTGTGCACAAGGAAATCGCGTTACGCGATTCTCCGATACAATCCGGACCGTCCATCATTTGAGGGACGCGTGTCAGTGGATCTAACATAGTTGGGGTTCGGCATATCGGGGTTTTCGAATGCAAGGAACTCTTTCCATACGGAATCGCGAACCGCGAAACCCTGATGAGTGGGAGCCAGCTGTCAAGCCCAATAGCAGAGGAGGACGGAGTTGTAGGGAGGACGCGTGTCAAGCACCCGAAGAAAGTCGGGAATCGGGATACTGCGGGTCCCATGGATGTGGGCCCTGTGACATGGAAACCCCGTAGCCCCGATGAGGATAAGGTAGTGGTCACGGAATTGGTCATGTGGACCAGGGACTAAACCAGTGGGGCTAGCGTGATCAGAAAGGCGCGTCACGAATCGGGAAACCCCGAATCCCATGGACATGTGTTTTGTGTCATCACAAATGCCGAAATCCCGATGGGAGGTTATATGGCGGTGGTCCCATGGTAAATGGTCACATGGGCTATTGTATAGCCTAGAGGGCTAATGCATTAGGGGAATATTGGGGATCGGAGATTCGCGAGTTCTGAGGACTCGTGAATTACGACATCGGAAATCCCGAAACTCCAATAGGAGTAACCCCGAAAGAAGGTAAGACCACGGTCGTAAAGACAGTGATTCACATGCTTAGCCTAGGGAGCGAATGCTTAAGGAGCGCTTCGGAATTCAGAGGATCACGAGTTATGGGGGTGAATGAATTTTGACTTTCGAAACCCCGAATACTGATATTGAACCAGGGATTGGCACTTCGCTAATGAGGGTTTCTAGAGATTCCCCATTGTGGGAGATTAACCCCAAAATTTTTAAAAATAATGATAGTGGTTCTGTTACACTTTGTTAATAAATGAGATTTCCTATTCCTAAATTATGAATGCATTTTTTATTCTATTTATTTTTTCACATTTATCTAATCATATTAAAAAATCACTGTAAAACCATATAATTGTCACTTGCCACTTTTGGATGCTTAAGAAACATTAATATCTGTGAAAATTTTTATGATTACATTTGAATGATTAACCACGGATTGAAGTAATGGAGTGTGAACCACCTGATACCAGGTTTGGAGAGTGAACCGAGTTCGTTTTTTAATGGGGTGTGAACAAAGTTATTTAAAGTTATTTAATGGAGTGTGAACAAATGTGGTTCAATTTAAAGTTATTTAATATGAAATGCCATAAAAAGACATAAATAAAATTATGGCGTTTCATATTATGACCATATCAAACGCCCAGGAAATAACTTCGACATATTAAGACATGATAATTCCGGGGACGCCGAGGAAAAAACTCTATTTGTCCAAGGATCAATCGAGTCTCTGGGAAGAGAGCTTCAAAGATCACTCTGCTCTCAACCCAGTACTGATTCATTCTCTTAGTTCGCAAATTCATTTTCGCAATTTTCTAATTTATTGTGGGAAGGATAAATAATTGCAGGAAACATCCCTCAGGACTAATCCATTCTCTCAGTTATCATAAACTTGCATTCCATCTATTGCAAAAAGGGTAAATAATTGCAAATACTTGAAGGTACCACGTGAAAATTGTAGAAAACTAGAATAACTACAAAATTTAATGATGTAAGCTAAACAGTGATATATGAGTTGAAATTCTTTTATGAATATGGTAAAATACGTCTATAGGCGTTCATCAACCACAATTATGTGGTTGTGCTAATGCTATTTGCATGTCCGATCTTCTGATATTATGATTCTATACACAAGCATTTGGATTGGTGCGATAAGTATCCTATAAATGGAAAAAATATGGTTGTCCTTTCGTCTTCGAATTATGGTGTGCCTCAAAAACAGTTAAGTTGTCACCTACAGGGATTGAATATCCAACTCTACCATGAGAACCCACGATTGAATATCCAATTCTGCGACGAGAGCCCGCAACAGGAACGTCTGTAAACATAACAATTCGTTTTCCTTATGGGAGGAGGATTTACAAAAAATTCCTTGCTACATAGTTAGGGTTTTTTTATTTAAAATCAAAAGTAAAAAATAAAAGTCATGATGATGATTAAGAAAGTAAGAGATTACTTTAATTTCTTTAAAATTGTATTTTTATGTTCAAAAAGCATTCAGTGAAACGTCTCAAGATTAATCTAAGAGAAAGGTTTTTTCATCTTCTACCAGTTTAATGTGACAAAGTTGACAGATTCTTTCATCCCATAGTATTTTGGGAGTTGTCCAATGACCAATTTCACTATTTCAAATGTACTTATATTTTTTGTTAATTTGACAAAGATATTATATGTATATATATTGTGACTTGGACAAAGATATTTTGGTAGCAAAATGATTTCTTACTTATTGTGATTTGCATGAATATGTTTCTGGGATTACGGATCAAATCTTTGGAGGTTGTAAATCTTTCATTAAGTTTTTTAAATCTAAAAATATATTTTATCTAGAAAGACTTGATCTCTAATGATGCATTATAGATTCAAAATCAAAATGAATGAGACTATATATATATATATATATATATATATATATATATCAACTCCATATTTAACACAAAAGAAATTACAAATCTCTCTTATTATATTATAAAAAAACACCAACAATAATTTTTTTTAATTATTTTAATTTATAAATAGTTAGAAAACTCTCATTATAACTAAATGTATGTTTTTCTAATAATCAAAATATATATTTTTCTAAAAAGTCATTCCACTTCAAGTGGCAAAGCACATTTGGATGGAGCCGAGGGATACTGGGCGAGAAGCAATTTCAAACCTGGTTCAGAACCATTATCAGTTTCTCGACAAACAACCACAGTGTCTACCTGATGCTTGGATTCTGACTGTGAATCTTACATCTTAACTCGTTTATTTTTGTTTTAGCGTTGGTTTACTAATCCCAAGCAGGATGTTACTCTTGTAGAGTTGTTTTGTCTTTTCTTTGTGCTTTTCACTGATCCCTCTCTCCTTTACTATCTCCCTGTTCCCAAGTGTGTCGAGTTTCTAGTTACTTAATTTACTGATGCTTGTACAAGAGAGTGTCTATCTCCTTGAGTCCCGGACCATACAGAGATTTCTACTTGGACATAGTGCTTGTCAGCTACTGTAGTGTCAGTGTTGACTGGCATCTGGTGGGCCTAAATGGATAGCTTCTCCATTAAAGATATCGAACGAAAGGTCAAGACACTTATGAGCCCAGATAATGAGGAAACTTGGAGACAAGTGGGGCTATATGACAAAGTGGACAAGCTGAAGAGTGGGCCATGGAGTTTCTCACCTATCACAAACAAGTCTATTAACTCTACTAGTCTTCTCTATAGTCCTTCTCATCTTCCTCTGCGTAATTCCACTTCCTTAGAGCTGGTTATCCCTCCCTCAGACGTTCCTTAGGCAGGCACACAATCGAATTTTGTGCACCCAGGCCATCCAAACTTTTCTTCTTCTCCACGGGGACATAGGGAACCTAGTGTTCAGTATCAGTTTGCCATTTTCCGTCGAAAGGTGTGGAAAGCCAACAAGAAGGCCAAATGCTTGGTGTTAGGGAATGACGTGGGTTTAGAAGATACTTGCAGAATGGCACTTTGTCCTGTCGTAGGTCGGATCTCTTATAAATCTCTAAGTAAAGTTTCTCTTGAGGATTGGATAAAAAACCAGTGGTTACCCCTCCTTGGTTACTACCTCGAGGTTATCTATCTAACCAAAGGTTGGCTAGGTTTTATCTACAACTCGCTGGAGGACGCTACACTCTTACTGAGCTCACTGTGGGTATTTGGGGGAAGTAGTCTTATGCTCAAATGATGGAGAATTGCTTTCAACCCTGATACTGATTACTTCCAGTTCAGGCATATCTGGGTACTCTTACCAGGTCTCCCATTGTATCTGTGGAATGAAGGAGCCTTACGGGCCATTGGCGATTCTTTGGGGAGATTCATTGCACTTTACTCCAAGTTACTTAATGCCCCTATGCGGAAAATGGGCAAAGTTCCTGTGGAGATGGACATCTTCGGTGGGTTGTCGGAAACCATAGAGATAGAGCGGAGAGGACAAAGAATCGCACAACCACTAGATTATCTCGGGATGCCCTTTCATTGCAACCTTTGCTGCCAGACGGGTCACCTTCATCATGACTGTAAGGGGAAGGGTTTGGAGGACTCATCTGAAGATTCATAACTATAGAGAAGTCCTCTAGATTATACAAAAGAAGATGCTTCATTGAACTTTTTGCAATAACCCACTGGGGTTTCCTCCTCTCCTCAGCATGAGCTAGAGACTAGTCTAACTAGTAAGTTAAAATCTATTTGTCTTCTTTTGTTTAATTCCCTGTCCATTGAGTAGAAGGCGACCTTAAATAATTCAGACTAGTTATTGGCTAACACTCTGTCGAAGACTACAAAACCTGTGTCGGCTACTACACCCATTGAACCTACTCAGTTGGATCCCTCCCCTTTCTCCTCTCATAGCCTTTATGCCACTGCTCCTTCCCCCTGTTTACTTTCTACAATTCACCAGCCTGAAGTCTCCCTATAGCCACCTCCTCCCCTCCTTTTGAATCCTTCCCACCTCCCTATTTTTATTAGTTTACCCTGGTTTATTGACCCTCCCTTGGACATCGCGGTCAGAATCCTTCCGATCTTGCCAGGTTACAGAGAGACAGAGGAGGATGACTCAAATATCTCTGCAGTCCTAGATTCCTTATTACCTAGCCTAAATGTGCCCCGTGACCCTGTGTCGTTGCCTATCTTCCTTGGAAAGGAAGTCGTAGATACCAAAGTGGACACTGGCTCCTCATCCTCACAAGTTCCAGGCAAGGGAAGTAAGGTCTTTGCATGGTCTCAGGGTATTGCCTCTGAAATTTCACTAATCAAGATGAGAAGCTCTCGAAATAAACACGCGGGTTCAAGTAAACAAGCAGATGACAATGTTCCTACTTCCCCGGATACTGGGGCCCTTAGAGCAATGAAGGCCCTGGCGAGGGAAAATTGATGTTATTACTCTCCTTGAATATTCGGGGGATTGGAGGCACCCTCAAAGCTGCCTCGGTTCGCATACTGTTGGATTGCACTATGCCGGGGATTATTTTTTTACAAGAGACTTTTTGACTTGAACAGAAAGCGAGAGATTTTTTGTTCCAACTCCGTCCTTCTTGGGCTGCGACTGCGGTTAACTCTTTAGGAACTTATGGCGGGTTACTGGTCGCATGGGACCCAAACTCCTTTGATCTAAACCCCTTCCTGATGGTTGGAGGTATCTTTTTAAAAGGTAGCCGAATTTCTTCCAAAAAGGACTTGGTGCTTCTAAATATTTATGGGTCGTGTAAAGATCGTAAGCTCTTCTAGAGTTCTGTAGCAAACATCAGTATCCTTTCTACTCCAAATATTGTTATTGTCGGTGACCTGAACTTCATTTTATCCTCAAATGAAAACTGGGGGGGTTCCTTTGTTCCTGGTTTGAATGAGGAATTTTATAGAGACTTACTCACTTCCAAGAAGCTGGTCGATATTAAGCCGACCAAGTTGGTCCCTACCCGGCGCAACAACCGATCTGGTTAAGATGCTCTCGCTAGAAGGCTCAATATATGCTTAGTATATGAAGGAATGTTTTCCACTATTGGCCTATCTAGATCTTGGGTGGAATATTCCTACATCTCATATCACGCTCCTATACTTATCCAATTGGAGAACTCTCCTTTGTACAAGGCGTTTCCTTTCAAGTTTAATGCGCTTTGGAGCGGGATTCTGATTTTGAAAAACTGGTCCATTTAATCTGGAAGGATCCTCGCTTCCTGGTGGAGGGTAACATACAGCTGTGGCTGGTATGGAAACTAAAAGAACTCAAGAATCAAACTAAAAATTGGATAAAAGAAGTAAAGGCGCAAAAAAGTTTATTACTCGAAAACTTGGAATTTGAAATCGAGTAGCTTTTATTTAAAATTGTTGAGAGTTCCTTATCCATGGATGATGATAGGCATCTTTGTGAGCTGGAAACTAACAGGAAAAAAAATCTTCGCGAGGAGGAGGAGGCTTGGAGAATTCGTAGCAGAGTTACATGGATAAAGAGTGGAGACTCTAATACAAAAAATTTTCACAAAATGGCCAGCTTCAATAGGAACCAGAAACATGTTAGGGAATTAATAAAGGGCAATGGAGACACCCTAATCGATCAGAAGGCAATTAAAGAGGAGGTTGTTAACTATTTTAAACAATTTTTTAGAGAAAAAGAAAGAGCCAACAACACTGATCTGGTTAGGATATCCAGCCTTTATCCTAGGATGGTGGATGAGGATGAAGCTGAGACTCTCTTTAAACCTGTAACTCTGGAGAAAATAAAATCTATTCTAGAAAATTTAAAAAAAGAGAGAAGCCCAGGCCCTGATGGGTAGACAACAGAGTTATTTACCTTCTTTTTTGATCTTGTGGGCGATGATATTCTTGAGATGGTGGAGGACTCGAGGAGAAAATGCCAACTCTGTGGAGGTATTAATTCCACTTTTATGGCTCTCATTCCGAAGGTAAACAAACTAGTCTCCTTCGATGACTACCAACCAATCTCCTTATGTAATCTTATTTATAAGGTGATCCCAAAAATCCTTGCAAATTGGATAAAACTTATTCTGTCAAAGTGTCTATCTTCAGAACAGTTGTGGTTCCTGAAGGGTAGAAGGATTCAGGACACAATTGGTTTGGCCCATGAAAGCCTCCATATATATATATATATATATATATATATATATATATATAATCTCTGGTATTGAAGTTATATCTTAAAAAATCCTATGACATCATAGACTGGGAGTACTTAAGGATGATATTACTCACAATAGGCTTCGGGGTCAAGCTAACGGAATGGATAATGTGTTGTGTAACTAGTCCAGTTTTGCAATTTTGATCAATGGAGAGGCGACATATTACTTCAAGATTTGGAGGGGGCTTCGTCGGGGATGCCCATTATCCCCGTATCTGTTCATTTTGATTATGGAAGGGCTCAACCTGATGTTATCCAGAGGCAGCGATGATCACAGTATTTCAGGTATAAAGGTAACAAAGCTTTTGAAAATTATCCATTTAATGTTTGTTGATGATGTTCTTGTAATGTCAAAGGGAGATTCGTTGGAATGAAGAGTGATCTTAGACATTCTTCAATCTTATTGTCTTGTTTCTGGTCTCTGCATAAACTCTTCAAAAACTACAGTCCAATACTGGGGGCTCGAGGAAACGGAGCTAACTCATTTAAAAGACATTTTACCATTTACTTTTGCTGAATTGAGTTCTGGTTTCAAGTACCTAGGTTACTACCTAAAACCAGGAGCTTCAAAAACTGAATATTGGGGCTGGCTGGTGGCAAAGATCGAAAAGAAAATTGGAATTTGGTGTAATAAATGGCTATCGATCGGAGTTAGATTTATCCTGGTAAAAGCAGTGTTGGAGAATCAATCGGTGTTCTGGATGTCTATGGAGGTGTTTCCTAGATCTATCTTAACTAATATTCGTCAGCTAATGTTTGTGTTCCTGTGGAGTGGTCATAAGGAAACGTTTCACTTTCATCTTTGTAGATGGGACCTCCTGGCAAGACCAAAACAATGTGGGGGATGGGGCTCAGAACCCTTGTGTCCTTCAACTCTGCTTTACTAGAAAACACGTTTTGGAGGGTGCTCACTGTTGATAGTATATGGCATAGAATTCTATTGGATAAATACCTGGGGAATATTTCATTTTTTTATTGGCTCCGTAAGTCATCCCACCAGCAGCAAAGGACGTCAAGCTTTGGAATGGCATGACCAGGAATCTTTTCGTTATACTGCACTTGCTGCCATGGAGTCTTGGTTCGGGAAATTTAATTTCTTTAGGCAAGGACAAGATCATCGGTCTGGAGGATCGATCGTTGCTCTCAGATTCCCTGCGTTTGCACCTGTTCAACAATCAAGTAACAGTTCTTGCCCAAGCGAGAGACATCGATAGTGTATCTTCTTTTCCTAGTCGGTGGTGTACCAGCGGTTCCATGGGTCTCAATGGTCAGGACGCAATTGAATGGGAACGTTTCATAATTGCTTTAAGGGGCACAGGTATAGTTCTTAGAAATTGTGATGATTCCATGGTGTGGGTCGGTGGGGATGCGTCGGGTACATTAACAACAAAAACTCTCTATCAGGCACTCATTAACCCTTTCGATTTCTAGTGTGACAAAGCATGGGCTCATAAATTGTGGAAATGGCCAATACAACTCAAAATCAAATTGTTTCTGTGGTTGGCAGCGTATGGTAAAATCCTTACCTGGGAAGCGCTTCAGAGGAAAGGTTGGGAAGGTCTGGGGGTGTGCAATCTTTGTAATTGCAACTCTGAAACTATCAACCATCTTTTAATTCATTTTTCATTTACAAAGGTAGTGTGGCTCTGATTATATGAAATCTACCATTTAAAAATCCAGTGGGTTGGTACCACGGTCTCAGACTGTTTTAATGGGTGGACAATAGAAAAATCTATTCTAGCGAGCTTGGCAACTATTGCTTGCTAGCACATTTGGATTGAGAGAAATAACTTGAACACTAGTGGTAACTTGAACACTACTTCAAGTTTTACCTAATCAGTAAAACTTCGTCTTTTCATTTATTTATTTTATATGTATACGTGTCCATATGACGTTTGTTGGACAATTACATTCCTCCTTTAAAGTTGGTTTGATAGTTTGTGGTGTTTTTCTCTAACTTACTCAGTAGACCATCTTCTGATTTTTGTGTATGCGTGTCAAGTTGTAGAGCGTACAGTACAACCCACGCAGAAAGTTAAAAAAAAACACCTGGCCATGTGTGTTTAGTCCTTATGCAATTTATTCTCCATAAATAAAGACATAACTTCAGAGCGCTAGAGCTGGGCTTTACCTGGATTCATTTTTTCGGAGCCGTCATGATTATATTTAGCCGCCTCCAAACGCCCGTCCAGTGAAACAGCTGCTTTTATTGACCAGTGCCCGATGGCTGTATCGGCGGTGGGCGCGCATAAACGAGCACTGAACTATTTAAAATGTTATTATTCGTCCCAAAAACAACTATCAAATATCAAGGTAGATGTACAATGTCTAATAACCCAACCCACTAAAGAGAAACACGTTTAATAGTCGGCCTAATAAACTAGCATACCCCTAAATCAGGGGAAAGGAACGTCCAAGAAAATGAGAATACACAGTGGATATGTTGCAAAATAAAACTAGAGTGTTTTTTAAGTATGGGTTCATACCTAGATTGTAATTCAATTGTAGACTTAGGTGATAGAAGGACAAAGTCAATTGTTGACTTTGTTGTTGGGCCCTCCGAGCACCTAAATCTACAATTGGGTTCCATATGTTCCTTGGAGAGTATGCATTTTGTTAAAATCACAAGGAGGGTATTTGTTTAGAAATATTGGAGAGTAAACATAGGAGAAGGTTTCTTGCACAATAATAGAGAGAGTTTGTCTATTGTGTTTATGAAAATTGTTAATTCTAATGTAAATACTAGAGGAAGGAAGGTACCACAAGCTCGTTGATTTAATGTAAATATTATGCCCCACAGACATAATGACAAAATTATTTAGAGTGAAGAATTTAAATCTCTATTTTCATATTTAAATTGGCATTGATTGACTATGTAGACAATGTAGATATAGAAGGAAAATTAATTATGGTTAGAAGTTTCATTGTAGCGAGAGTAGTAGTAATAGAAACACATAAGGTGGTGGAAATGACATGGAATAGAGGTCTAGGGATTGATTCTTAGTCATTGTGGAGGGCATCAAGTGCTCTGCACAACATAGCACTCTTGAATTTTTTGAGAGAGTACAAGATTGGAATTTATCAACAAATTTACAAAATAATGAGAAACAATTGTGGGTTGTGTGTTGAATTCATAGGGATTACAAGGAGGAGTCACAAACAATGTGAATAAGAATCACATGTATTTGATGGTGGTCATGTCGAGTGCTCTGAATCAGTAATGCAATTAGCTAGCTCGTGAACGTAGTTGCCATTCCTATAATTTAGGAGGCAACTTTGGCCATTTTCATTATTCAACTCAATGTAATCTGGGAACACCATAATTGTACTTATATTTTTCCAAATGTGATCGCTACAATACGAATCAAAGTATAAAATAAAAACAATGTATAAGACTCTCTTTTGAAAGTTTAAATAGAACTACAAATTGAATGGTTATATATACATACATATTTTTAAGAGAGGTAATTTATAAAGTGACATTATTAGGAGATTTTTTCCAATAGAAAATTCACACAAAATTATATTAGATAATAATTTTTTTTACATCATCAGGAATCCTTGATCAATAAAGACTAATCCTTTCGATCCAATTGGTCTCACATAAAACTATCAAAATAAGTTGTCCTCAAAGACCTTTACAAAAAGTAAACTATGATCAGTAGTACCAAATACATGGTAACCCTACACTGAGAAGTGTTAATATATAGAATATTAACATCATATGTTCAGAAAAAACTTTCAATTACCAAACCAATATGTACTGCTCAAAACTACAAAAAAGTGACTATGCTTGGTATTAAAATATACTGATATGGAGAGTTGGCCCCGCATTCTCTTCGTCCCAAGTGAAATATGATAATCTTCCTTTTGTTGTCGAGAGAGATTTCTTTGACAATTGATATTCCTCCTCATTTGATTCCCTGAAGATGTGTTGGAAGCATATACCTTGGAAAGAATCAACCAGAACCAAAATTATGAGTTTTCATCCTTCAATATTGATGGCTTGTAGTTTCCCTTTATGATTTAGCCAATCAATTATCACCTTTGAGTCTCCCAAAATCTTAATATATTGAATGTCCAAGTGATTTGCAATGGTAAGAGTGGCCCATGCTCCCAATAACTCCACTTTTGTATTTGTTCCATCTTCACAATTGAAGTACCATCTATGAGCCTGGGTATTTATGCATTTTATGGTACCCCCTACGCCACATTTCGATCCTCCTGCTATAGAGGCTCCATCAAAAAAGGTCAAAGTATAACCATTAATCCGAAAGATCAGACTCTGTCTTAACTTCTGTAATTTAAGTGTTGGGGATTTTTTATTGAGCGCTCCTAAAATCTTGAATACAACTGCCTAGGCCGAGGGCAATTTACCATCAAAGAGTACTTTGTTATGTTCATTCCAAATGAACCAGCATGTCAGGGCCGACAACCTTTTTGATATTATCTTGATCTTTGACCAGGAGTTCATACAATCCGTAAGAGACAGGCCGACCCATGAGAAATTAAAATTTAGTAGGTGTGCACATTTAGCCCACACTATTTTTGCAAAGGTACATTGTATGAATAAGTGAGAGTTTTCTTCTGACTTTTGATTACAGAGATGGAAAATACTCGGGCCCACCTAGCCTCTCTTTTGTAATATATACCAGGTTAAGATCTTGTTGTGCACAACCAACAAAAAAAATAAAATTACCTTTAGTTGTAACTTCCATTTCCAAATGTTTACCTTCCAGCCGTGCCACACTAGGAGATCCTATGTAGATATAATGACATCATAACATTTTTTTACAGTTAAGTTGACAGAAGAGTCGCCACCAGTCCAAAGAAGTGAATCTTCATCATTTTCATGGAGAGTGACCCTAACTCTATTTAACTCAGTAATATAACTATCCCAATCTGAAAAATGAAACTTTGTCAGCTCCAAGTCCTCGCTGCTCTTCCACACCTCAACAGAAGTAACAAGATCTCATGCCATTGATGCTTGTGCTAGGACATTTACTTGTTTTTTATTTAAGAGAGTGATGGTCTCTTCATGGAGAAAAGACATGTAGCCAATGTTGAGTATCCAATCTCTCCCAATAGTAATAAGATGACCTACTCCTGGTCGCCAGTTGAGCCAATGATTGATACTGGGAATAGTGTGAGTAAGATTGGACCAAATCCTAGAAGCAGAGTTGAAAATGTGAGATGGAAATCTAAGCCAGTTGATTAGTGTTGAATTTTGTAGATATTTATCCATTAGAACATGATTCCGAATACTTTCCTGTGTTAGTACCTTCCATAGGGTATTTGCATTCAAATCCATATTGAAGTGAAAAAGATTTCAGAATCCCCAACCCCCATTCTTTTTTGGTCTAGATAAGACCTCCCATCTGCATACATGGTACTGTTGAGTTTTAGAATGACCATTCCATAGAAAATGGAACATCACTTTTCTAATATTGTTTATAACTGAGCGGGGCAAAGCTTCCATAGACATCCAATAGACAGGCTAACCTTCCAGCACTGTTTTGACCAAAATGTATCTACCTCCCAGAGACAGCCACCGGTTGCACCATAAGCCTACTTTCTTTGTTAATTTGGACACTATCCAATCCCAATCATCTGTGCGTTGTGACCCTGTCTTTAGGAAGTATCCCATATATTTGAATTTGAGAGATAGGTCACTAAAGGTATAAGGAAGAAGTGATTTGAAAGGGGCCATTTATAACTCCATGAGGCCTTCATAATGGACAATGGTCTTTGCATGATTAACTGAAAGACCCGAAGCTTTACAAAAGAGGCAAATAAGTTTGTCGATTTCCCTCCATTCAATTAAAATTGCCCTTGACATAATGATAACATCGTCCACAAACAAAAGATGTAAAATTTTTATAGTTCCTTCCTCAAAGCTATTTTTCAGTAATAAGATGAGACCTTCCATCACTAATATGAATAGAAGGGGTGATAATGGGCATCCTTGCTGAACTCCCCTACTGCTTCTAAAAAAGTTTGTAGCCTCCCCATTAATTAAAACTGCGTATGATGAAGATGTGACACATGACATGATCCAATTTTTCATTTGGATCCCCAATCCAATTTTTCGAAGGATCAATCTTAAATGATCCCAGTCAATATAGTCGTATGCTTTTCTTAAATCCAGATTTAATACAAGGGCTTTCAATCTTTTCTTTTTTATGCTATGTAGACTCTCATGAGTTGTGCCTATGGCATCTTGAATATGTGCCTTTTAAAAAAACTAGTTGTTTATTAGAGATTGACCTACAGAGAAAAGGTTTTAACCAATTGGCGATAATTTTTTATACTACCTTGTAACACAGATTGCACAATGATATTGGTCGAAAATCATCAAAATTTGATGGATTATTTTCCTTTGGGATGAAAGTTAGGAAAGTAGAATTTAGGCCTCCCACAATAGCACCTAATCTTCTTGACTCATCCACCATAGCGAGGAGATCCTCCCCGACTAGATCAAAGAAGAAAATAAAAAACTCAACTGCCCACCCATTCGGACCCGGGCTCTTTTCCTTCTTAAAATGAAACATAATAGCTTTCAACTCCTCCAAAGTAACAAGAATAAACAAAGAAATAGACTCCTCATCATTTAGCATCTGAGGAAAGTATTCGATTAACTTGCATTGTTTGGTTGTATTCGGAATGGGCAGAGCCTTGTAGAAATCCTTGAAATAATGGATGGATGCTTCCTTTAATGCATCTTGTTTAGTTACAATGTAACCGTTCCCACCTTTGATTTCCCAAATATGTTTCCTGACTCTATTGTGGCTAGCAAAATTGTGAAAGTACTTTGTATTATTGTCCCCGCTGGTCATCCAAAGAGCCCTGCTACGTAATCGCCATTGTTCTTCCTCACCTCTTAATATCCCATTCCTTTCCAATTCCAACTGTCGGAGAGATAATTCAGGTAGATGATTTGTTGGATATCCTACAAGAATTTCCATTGAATCCTTTATGTCTGATTTGAGCGATAATAGCTTAGCTTTGTTTCTGATCAGATTCTCTTTATAGAAGATTTTTGTTTGTTTTTACAGTTCTTGTAATTTCCAAACGATCCTATTATGTTTGCCTCCTTCAGAAAGGAATACAGGGTCTTTCCAAATCTTAAAAACTAGATCCACAAAATCCTTATCATTGAACCACTGAGCATTGAATTTGTAGGGATAGATCTTATAAGTAGGTGGTAATTCCAACTATAATATAATTGGCACGTGATCTGAGATAAATGGAAAATCTACCCAAGATCTGTAAAGGCCAATATTAGTTAAAAGATCTTCGAAAATAAGAATCATGTCTAATCTCCTTGCAACCACTCCCTGACTAGTGTGACCGTTTCTCCATGTCGGAATCAATTTGGTCAGCTTGATGTTGATCAAATTGTTGGAGGAAAAGAGTTGTCTGTAATAATCCTCTATATTTCCAGTCCCTAGGGAACCTCCCAAGGCCTCGTCTGAAGAAAGAATGATATTAAAATCCCCCGGTATGATCAAGTTTTTAATAGATAATATACCACTGTCTTCCAATGATTTCTAGAAGGGTTTCTGATCCTTGCAAGGTCCATTAATATTTAGCAAAGATAACTCCTGATTATTAATTAAACTACTACCTGTTAACAGAATACCACCCACAGTGAGAAATGGTACCAAATCATATAAATTTGGATCCAAAGTAACTAATAGCCCCCCCGAAGTACCCACTGAGTTAACTAAACTCGATACCCAGGACGGATGAAAAAGATGCATAAAATCCCTTTCTTTCTGATTGTTTACCAAAGTTTCTTGAAGAAATATGATATCAAGATGGGTGTGGTCCAAGAGATAGTGAACTAAGGTTACTTTGAGGGTGCCTCCTATCCCTCTTACATTTAGGGATAGTAATAACATCACTTTTCCCTCGCTAGGGCTTTCATCGCTCTAAGAGGCCCACTGTCAGTGGATGAAGGGATAGACTCAACAATTTGTAAAGTTTTTTGTACTAATTTTTTCTGACTACTCTGTGCTTTTAAGGGAGAGATTTATATACCTAATCCCATAGATGAGGAGAAATATTTCACATCCCTTGCCGGTTGAGACTTTGAAGTAGTTTCCTCTGAGAGTGACGCAACATCAGGGAGTGCCTTCCCCAAGTAGGTAGGTAATTTTATAGCAGCATTGTTATCCCTGATGAAGGGAATCAGGGAATCAAGCATTGTGTTGAGAGAGGACTCATCCTCCTCGGGTTCTCTATATCCAGGCTCCATTATAGTGTCAATCAATTCATGAGGCGAAAGGGAAGGTATCATACTCGGCTCCCAAGAGCTAAACAATTGAGGTAGGATAATCTGAGAAGTCCCTACGAGTATGATGGATGGTAAAGCAGAGATTTCAATAATAGGGTGATCGGTAGTTGTTTGTGAGGGTGATAATAAATTAGGTAAGGGGGGTGATGACACCCTTATAGAAGCATTTACGCCTAAACCCCCTTCAGAAATCTCCTTGGCTAGTGAAGTAGATGAATTTAACCATCCTAAATTTTCTAATGCATCCCTTTCCCAAAGAGTTAAAGATGAGAAAAGTGTAGGACATAATAACTTCAACTTACCCGTAAGTGAAGTCGTTGCTTCCAATGGAGGACCGGGCTCAACATCATAATGAATAGGTGCATCCCCAAAAGAGTCCACTTCATTCATGTAATCTGGGGGATATTCATGAAGGAGGGTATCTTTAGACTTATCATTTGTCACCTTACCACTGCAATCACATCAAAGGTGGCTAGTACAGCGACACCAAATGCACCTAAATGGTATACCCTGATATTTTAAACATTATTTTATATGACGTCCTCACCATTCGATATCCAACAGCTCCAGGAGCCCACCATGAATATCAACTATCACAAATATCCACCCAACTTTTCTAGCTGAGTTTACTAAAGTTGAAACATCCAGAGCGATAAACCAACCCAAAGCATTTGTTATTGCCTTCAAATCCCCCTCGTTCCAGAGGTGTATAGGGAGACCCAGAAAGAGAACCCGTAAATGTCTTAGTTGAAAATGCTCTATCTATGGATCAAATGCCACCCTCCACCGCTTCAACATTAGGCTGTTGTCGCCCAGAACCCATAAGTTGTTCAACAGTAGAGAAGCATCCTCTGAGGTTTTGCAAATGAAACCCATCCATCCCTTTGTGAGGTAGAGAAGCTCAGGAACATACCCAATAATAGGCTGCCAAGTTTGTACAATCTAGTGAGAGACATGACTAGTTGCCAAATAGGAGTAAGACAGTCTCCCTACCAAACCACATAGTGCCAATCTACAGGTCTCTTCAAGACCCACATCCGCCCCCAACACCATCCTCCGAACTCACTCGTTATCCTTCCACACCCGCTTCTGAACCCTACTCGGTTGAGAGTTTTTGTGTGTAAACCTATGTCTACTAGTCGATGCAACCCCCTTAACCCCCAGATTTGGATGTAAAACAGTCTCTGGTCCACACTGATGAAGAAAAGAGTTTGTAGCTATAAGTGAACCAACAAAATTTTTTTGTGCATGAGTAATCGTAGGAGTTGGAGAGAAACCAGGAGAAGCTGAGTACTCAATAAAACGCCCGCCAGAAACACTAAAGGCAAGGAAGGAAAGGAGAAAGTGGAAAAAAACTCGATAGTTCTAAAAACAGACAATAGTAATTCTTTAACTCCCCATCTCAAGCCAAAAAATGAAAACACACTTCGACTAAAAGTTGTCTAAGGCTTGGCCAATCTCCTAGTTGTCGTAGATCTACCATTGTTGGTACTCAAAATTCCCGCCCAGTTGCAGTTTCAAATTTCCTCCTCCTGTTACAGATTCATTAGTTAGCATATATAGGAAATGATATGAAAGTGGCTATATATACGTATATCTTTTTAAGAGAGGCAATTTATAAAGTGTCATTAGTAGGAACTTGATATGAAAGTGTAACAAGATTGGTATGGAAATGTAACTTGCTTATGACATTTTTTTTTGGATGTCGATGCTTCATTTTCACCTATTTACTCTATTCTACCTATTTCTTATGACACAACATCATGCAAGGTGTGAACAATAGTCAAGGCCTAATATTAACGCTAAGGTCCAAGAAAACATCACATAGAGGCGAGAATGACAATGTCTTGTAGGAAACTTGAACAACCGAGGTGTGAATAACAATCTCTCTCATCCAAAGCAACCTATTATTAACACTAAGGTCTAAGAAAAGTGGTATAGTATTGGTGAAATTGGATCTGCTCACTAAAATTTGAAATGACAAATCGAGCAATTTCGAACCATGTCATTTTTACATGTTAATCATAGTAATAATTTTTTATTTAAAAATAAAATTGTATTATCTTATTAAAAAACACTACATTATTTTCTACTTTTCTATTTATCCTTCCTGAGAAGTTTCATTCTAGACCAAAGCATATGATCCATGGGTAGAAAGCTTCATGTCCTCGAGAAGCAAGTGTTTTCACTGCATCTGGAGAGTCTAAAGTACTATCTGACCAGGGGCTCATATGTAATGACAGTTTTTTTTGTTATGTTCTCCTGCTTTCTACAAGGTAGTTGTATTTCTTTCTCCTAGATTTTCCTTTGTAACTCGATCAACGGGCTTTACATAGAAAGGTTCTTCAGATTTGTTGCTTATTCTTATTTCTCTTGAAGAAAGAGGAAAAAAAGAAAGACTGCTATTTCATTCTTATTGCGTTGCATCCGAGATGTGTTCTACTTCTTTGGTAGAGGTTGAAGTCACCAGATTTTCCCTAGAATATGGAATTATCATGAAACCACCTCCTAATTACTATTCGCGGGGGATGAAATTTGTTTGCTCTATTTCATTTTCTGTTGAGCCATTCACCTGCCTCTTCAATACCTGCTTTGATGTTTTCAACATGTTTCTTCTATTATCACTAGCACAACCACATATTCCTTTTTAGCATCTTCCTTTTTTAATTTAGGTGTTTTCAACATCTTCGTTTTTTAATTTAGGTGTCATATATAGATTTTTTAAACTCTCCATATCATTAGCACAACCACATTATACAAGTGGTTGGTATATGTCGATAGGCATCAATTTCACAACCATATCATTAGAAATACATTAATATTGGCCTCTCTGAGTAAATGACATATTTTTTTGTTTCTAACAAAGTGTCTTGTTGATTGAAAGATTTTGTACATGCTTTAAATGATTGAACCTTATCGCTTGAATGCACAGTGTACATTGTTGTGCAATGACCAGAGGGAAATGACAAGTGGTGGAGAGGGTTTGTTCTGACCTCACCTAGACTTTTTTTGTCAAGAGTATGCACCCATCATAAATCTAGTTTAGTTTGGAATATTGAAGTGATAAAAACCTTGTAAACATGTAAGATTATTTGTGAAAGATGTATAATTTTATGTATACAATGTTTACACCCATAAACGAGTTTTTTAATATATTAAATTTATAAAATTATTTTTAATAAGGGTTTTTTAAAACAAAATTTTTAATTTTTAATGAGGGTTTTTAAAACAAATTTTTAATGAGGGTTTTCTTAACAAAATTTATTGGACCTTTTTTATGTACAATATTTCTCATTTTTCAAGCATATTAATATGAAATTAAACATATCATACAAAATTCACTGGACTTTTTTTTATGTTAGGGATTTTCTCATTTTTTAAATACAGTAATATTAAATTAAATTCATGACATCTTATGAACTTTGAATGGATGGATAATCACAACATTTTATATGTAAGCTAAACCTTCTTTCTATTATAATAATAAACCAAAAAACCAAAATCTCTTAAATTAAACTTAAGATACAAAATCCAGTGGACTTTTTTAT
Source organism: Picea engelmannii (assembly GCA_009831015.1). Taxonomy (NCBI): domain Eukaryota; kingdom Viridiplantae; phylum Streptophyta; class Pinopsida; order Pinales; family Pinaceae; genus Picea; species Picea engelmannii. The sequence goes on along the minus strand of ML786521.1, from coordinate 1,346,557 downwards.
GTTAGGGTTTTTCTCATTTTTCAAACCCAGTAATATGAAATTAAATTTGAATGGATGAACAATCACGACATTTTATATCTAAGCTAAACCGTCTTTCTATTATAATAATAAACCTAAAAAAACAAAAACTCTTATCGGATAAAATATGTCAGATGCCAATCAATAGCATGTAATGTTCTAAGGGGATGTTGGACTTCCACTGCACAATATCATCACCATTAAGGTTGGCTGTCGTCGAAAGCCAACCTTTTCTTCACTCCCATGGCTCTACAGAGACGGAGAGGAGCGACTTTTCACATTTTACATAGGATACAACCACGGGAAATAGAAAACCCTTTCCCTTTCTCAAATTGTTGAAAACCAAAAAGCTGTGGCTGGACCAACTTTAATGAGAGGGTTAGCAGTCAATACGAAGTCAATCATGGGCAACACAAAATATGCAAAGTTCATTAATTATAATGC
>ML786521.1:1329731-1344298 GCA_009831015.1 Picea engelmannii | reverse complement strand
AGTCATTTCATAGAGCGTTCCATATAATATATAATATTTAATGATGGGAAACAATAAATATAAAACATTAAGCGAAGAGTAATGCTAAAAAAACTTGTCATAAAAATTACTTGATGGGTAGAAATACCCCTCAAATTTACTCCAGTTGTCAAGGTAACATTTTATTTTCTTCCATGTATGTTGAATCACAATGATGTCTAGATGAGCTAATGCTCAGGGAGTCAAGGGCTCCCATTATTCCAATTTTTCACCATGTCAAGATTGTTGAGGTTAGATGGACATGGGGAGAAGGAGTCTATGATCGATCTTTACAAAACCTTGAAAAAAAGAGTGTATGACTCTCAAGTGTGCTACAACTCCAAAACTATTGAAAACTAGAGAAATGATCTTTCACGTGCTACAGACATAAGTGGGTTAGAATTGCACGGGTGAGGCCTCCTCCTCTTCCCCTTTACCATTTAACTTGAATACAAGATTATACTTTACCTATAGTTTTATTTATTTTATAATCTAACTAATAATTATATTTATTTTTCTCATGAATAACTAGCTATGAGGGGGAACTATTTATTTTATAATCTAATTAATAGTTATATTTATTTTTTTCATGAATAACTAGCTATGAGGGGGAACTACTGAATAAGGTCATCGAAATTGTATTGAAAAAATGCAAATAAGAAATTGAATGTGGCCAGATATCCCACGGGTTTGGATGAGAAGGTTGAATATTTTGAAATAAAAGTATTATTGCAATAGCCCAGTGGAAGAGTTCAGGTTATCGACATCATCTCCTTGGGTGGAGCAGGAAAGACAATGTTAGCTAAATAACTCTTCAACTAGAAGAGTTCAATTTACAATAAATCCTATTTTTTATTCAATGTAAGAGAAAATGCTAAAAACTATTTACCTTCCTTGAAAAAATGAATTTTAAAGGGTTTGGATGAGAAGGTTGAATATTTTGAAATAAAAGTATTATTGCAATAGCATAGTGGAAGAGTTCAGGTTGTCGACATCATTTACTTGGGTGGAGCAGGGAAGGCAATGTTAGCTAAATAACTCTTCAACTAGAAGAGTTCAATTTACAATAAATCCTATTTTTTATTCAATGTAAGAGAAAATGATAAAAACTCTTTACCTTCCTTGCAAAAATGAATTTTAAAGGGCTCAACTCAATGGGATCAACGGATAGACAACATTGATAAAGGTATAGAGATGCTCAAGAAGTGTCTCTTAGTCTTATATTCTCCATTTTTTCTACTTTTGAATGATGTAGATCATGAGGATCAAGTATATTCACTTTTTCCCATTACAGATAAAGGTATCTTACCCATACCCCTTAATAACTTTGTTTTGATCACATCTCGTGACCGTAAAATCCTCACAAGTTCAGGAGTACAAGAGTCATCAATTTATGAGTTGTTTGGCCTTGATACATAACACTCTAAAGATCTCTTATGCTCACATGCTTTATGTCAACCCTACCCATTGTGAGGATTTGAATATCAAGTTGATAAATTTTTATGGGCTTTCCATGGAATGCCTTTGTATTTAAAAGTGTGAAAGAAATCAAAGGTGTCAAATACACTTCCTATGTTAACCTACGAGAGAAGAATATGCAAAAATTAAAAACACAATAGTTGAAACAAAGAAATAAACAACAAACCATAGACAACAAGATTTCCTGGGGAAAACCCTTCCGAGAGAAAATTATCACACTCTAAAGTGTACTCAATGTATTATTTAGCAACTAAATTCTCACAATACAGAGTCTCTATGCTCTCAAAAAGAGTGTTTAGTAGTAGCAATATTCGAGAGAAATTTTGGCAGCATAACAGTAAGATAAAACTCACACATTAAATTTCCTCCAGCCCTAACACTCAATAAATATGCATAGTAAAATCATAAACCATTTATGGTTTACCTTTTCTATATAATATAACCCACAAATAGGTTATATTATCAAACATAGTTGGATCCCAAACATTTCACAAAAATTGAACAAAGGCTCATCTTTAAAAGTTGCAACATTATCAGTCGTAATCTTGTTAGGACATCCAAACCTTGATACAATGTCTTCAAGGAAACCAATGACTGCTTTATGAGTTTCATTTATTGTAGGGATGTCTTCTATCCACTTGGTGAAATAATCGGTAGCAGTCAGGATCCAACGATGTTGGCCAATTGAAGCTGGATGGATCTCTCCGATGAAATATAATCCCCATTGCTAGTAAGGACCATATATCATTATGGGATTCAGAGGAAAATATTTTAGCTTCTACTTTCCTAAGAATTTATGACATTTATCACAGGCCTTGATCTTTGTACAGACATCAATAAATAAACTAGGCCAAAAGTACCCACAGGCCTTGATCTTTGTACAAGCATCTTAGAAGAAGCCCAATAGGATCCTTCCCATACAAAACATGATCAACCATGTAGTATTTGATTTCTTTGATAGTTAAATCCCTCACCTAGGTCTTCTCAAATCCAGTTGGTGGTTGCAATGTCTACAAGAAATCGATGAGGTCCTTTTACCAATTAGAATTTGTCAATTTGGGACTAATTTGTGAACTGTTGCTAACAATGTCAGTCTCTTCATATACATAATATGCATTCATGAAATTAACCTCAAGTTTCTTACAATTTGATTCAACTAGCAATCTAGCTAAACCTTTCCCTTTCACCAGTTTGGTAGGTTTCATTTCAAGTTCAAATTCTAGAATTTTGGCGATCAACTTACTCCTCTTTCCATCAATGTCAAGATGGATAAGAATTTCTTTAACATAGGCTAATGGTACATAAGGAATAATCCTAGAATGCAGAACATACACTCTGAAAAATTTGAGGGATTTAAAAAAAGCATAAGATTTATTTTCCATGACATCCTACCTAATTTCAGCATCTCTCAAAGCCCTGCTGAAAAAATAAATAGGTTCTTCCATCCCATATGATTTTTTTTAAGGAGAAAAACAACCAATGTGTCATGTGAGGCAAAAAAAACATCATAAAGTCTCTTGAATAATCAAGGTTAATAAGAAAAATATTCTCAGTCAATGCTTGTTTAATTTGATCAAAATATTTTCTAGCTTCAAGTGTCCATTTTACCTCATTTCCCTTTCTCAACATGGATGTGATAAACTTAACCAACTCAACAAAATTAGAAATGAATCTTCTCAAGAAGTTTATCTTACCCAGGAAGGACTAGATCTCTTTCTTGGATCTAGGGAGAGATACAGTCTTGATGGCCTCCACTTTACTTGGGTCAATATTTACCCCTTCTGTTGAGACAATGCGTCCCAACAACTTACATTCCTTCATAGAAAAAAGAGACTTCCTGGGATTGAGTGACAATACAATTTTTTTTCATTTAAGGAACACCTTCAAATGTTGATAGTGCTCTTCATCAAATTTTGAAAACACTGTGATGTCATCCAAGTAAATCACCAAAATCTTATCCTTTTCTCYGATAAAAGAAATATCCATTGTACGCTAAAAGGTTTCTCCTGCAATCATGAGACCAAAAGACATCTTGGCATACATGAATGTACCCCAAGGAGTGGTAAAAAATGTCTTCTCCCTATCTTCTAGAAAAATAGAAATATGATTGTAGCTTGGAAACCATCAATCATGGACATCCTTGTTGAGTCAGTGACCCTTTGCAAAATATGTTCCATCTTGGGCAAGGGATAGTTACCTTTCCTAGAACACATGTTTAAATTTATGAAATCAACACAAAGTTTAATTTATCCATTCTTTTTTCTAACAGGGAAACGATTAGATATCCACTCAGAGTACCTCAAAGGTATGATGATCTGATCATCAAGCAACTTTTTGACTTCCTTCTCCATGATGGGCAACAACATTGGATTGACTTATCTTAGTTTTTGTCTAAAAGGTTTAGTATCATATTTCAAATGTATTTTGTGTTCAATAATTTTTGTTTCATAAGTTTGAAAATCATCATACTTCCAAGAAAAAACATCAGCAAATTCCTTTAGCAGTTGGATATACTCATTTATTTGTTTTTTATGATACACTACTAGACAGTTTGACATACTTGGAATTTTCATCAGTACCTAGATTTCATTCTGTCACATCAACATCTTCATTTGAACCTCTTACTTTGAAAACCACATCATTACTATCAAATAATCTCTCTAAAGGAACCAATCCCCTAGGGATATGATTACTAGGCAATTGTACAATATTGTGGTCTGCAATGTTATTTAGGAATTTATCAACATGAGAATTGTTTTCCTCATCTAGATCTTGGTCAATGTGAAGTGCAAAATATTCTTCCACTGTCTCCATAAATATTTTTATCTCAATATCATCTTCAAACACCTTCCAATGTTTGAAATTTTTAGGTATGGAAGGTCTATATTTTACTTATACATCATACTTGAGTTTAGGTGGTAGTGAAATCTTAAAGTTGCTAACAGAAACAACTAGGGAGTCTGCCAATGCATTTTATTCTCTAGCGACAAGGGATATATTGAAATCTAGGAAGACATTATGAATCATATCCCATACCTCATTTTTGTAGGTCCTTAACCTTGGATGTTTTTCCTGATATATATTTCTGATATGATTTACATTCATCTCTGCATCTCCAAAAAATTATAACTCCTCAATCTTCATATCTTTAGCATCTCTCAACCCCAAAACTAGGGTTTCATACTCAACAATTTTACTTTTGGTATCAAATTCTAACTTGAAAGACACATTTATGACTTCTTGATAGGGGGAAATGAAAACCACTCCAACACTAGCATTTTATTTAGAGTATGCCCCATCAAAAAAAAAATCCAAACATGAGCACCTTGCTTTATTTTTTCACATGCTATTGGTGATGGATTTCTTATTTCCAAAGGTGGCTGAGGGAGATTAGTGATCTGCATAATGCTTGATCCCAAATCAGTGTCCAAAACATAAATAGGATGGTTATGGGGTTACTTTTATCAATGATAATATAATCTAGTTGATCTTCTCTATACATCCTTCTATGTTCTCCCCTAAAGACAAGTATTGTGGCATAGGAGAGGTCCATCTGTAATGTTCCTCCCAATATCTTAATCCATGATATGGACAATAAAATTCCAAACTTAGGGGGAACATCTCCAACAAATATATCGATAACTATACTTTTCATGGGAATTTGGAAAAGGGTAACAACCAAATCTTTCATCACCCCAAGACATTTCACTTTCCTTGATTCAAAAGAATATAGATCATGATATGTTTTGGTGATCTCTAGACCTAGTTCATCCATTATAGATTTAAGCATTAAGTTATGGGATGCACCTGATTCCATCAAGAAGTTGTGTAAGACCTTGTCATGTACATTCAATGAGGTATAAAATGGAGGAGAAGTGCCATCCATATCTTCTACTAAGGGCCCCAATATCACTGTTGGTTTTTCATCTTACAAAATCACTGAATCTGTTGAGTGGGAAGAAAAACCAGACTGCAACATTTTAGAAATGGATTTTTTGAAATATTCATTCTTGATCAACTCTAAAAATGGGACTGGAGTTTTGATCTTCTGAATTTCATTTTCAAAGTTAAAAGAGTATGGGGATTTCATAATTTCTTTTACTTCTGGGACAGGGGTTTTAAGCTAAGGTTGATTATTTTGTTCTTCATTTCCTTTATTTGGAGTAGCCCCTATTTTAGTAGAGGGGTCATATTTTTTGGGATGATTTGATGTACTAGGATTTCCCTCTTTTTGTTTTGACATTAAGTTGTACTTACTCTGATTTTCATTTTTTTTCTCTCCCTTTCTTGACTCATTTAGCTGGCTATCCATCAAGGAATCTTCATAAGCAGATTTAGTTAGGTGAGGAGAAGTATATGTATCTCCTAAACAATGAATTTCGATCAGTGTCCTATTATTCTCCTTCTCCATCATCAACCAGATTATTTTGGAGAGGAGTCTGAACCTTTTGATCATATTTGTTCCTCTAATATCTTTGAAGAATTTGAGGAGCATTATTTGGTTTTATGAAATTGTTTTTGTTAGCTTGTCTGCCTTCTAATTTCAGTTTTTCCATTTTTGTAGAAAGGGATTTGACTAACTTGGTCAATTAATCTACTTGAGGATTAGTTGATGAAGCATTAGAGGTAGAAGCTTCTTCCTTTTGTTTCCTCCTATCCCTATCGTATTTTCCTCTTAATTTGCCTAGAACCAATATGTTTGATTCCACTTCTAGGGAAACATCTTGCATGCGATCTAGTGAAGTGGATATTATTTCTCTTAATAGAAGACAAAACTCAGGATCAAAAGAACTATCATAGGTTATATTAGAAGAGGTTTCAATAGGTTTGATTTCTGTAGGAATTTTATTATACATTTTGTTGAATCTCTTGGAAAAGTTTGATACTGACTCTCCTTCTTTTCTTTTCAGAGAGACAAATTCAGTGATATAATACATAAAATACTTCTTGTCCCCCCAATTCCTTAAAAATTCATCATCAAGGGATTCAATCACAACAATTGATCCAAGAGGTAAACTCCTAAACCCCTTCCTGGCTTCACCATCAATATTTTGTACAAAACTCTGATCCATACATCTACATTTTCAATGTTCATATTATCGGCATAGCTATAAAAGGCTATAAGATGTTCTTCTACAATTATGTCCTCTTCTCCTATGAAATTGGGCATTTACTTAAGATAGTCTCCTACTGGGAGAGAATTCATAGGTTGAGGAAACACTAGAGGAGAATATCTAGCATCCACAATGGAATCCATCCTATTCTAAGGAAGGTTTGCACCTGCCATTAGATTATGAAGAGGAAAATTTTGAGTCCTAGGGGAAATAGGAGGTGATTTGATAGGCAAAGATGCAAGTTGAATATCAGGTATTTTAGGTAAATGAAGGGTATAAGATGGAAGAGTTTCAGTTTTAACAAAAAGTGGATGGGTCTTTGAGGAATATGGGGAAAATGCAAGACGATCAGAGGTTCCTTCTCCTTTGGTCACAAAAAAATTAAAAGAATGAGGAGAGGGAGAACCTAGGAGGGGAAAATATTCTATACTCTCAAGCCTAAACCAATTTAAAATCTTAGGGGAAGCAAGAATATCAAAATTCTCAAGAATTTCTTATTTCAATTGAGGAGAAAAAGATGAATACTCAACAGGAAAATCTCCTATTTTAAAATATTCAGTAGCTTAAATAGAAGGTAATTTTGAAATTCTAGATACAACTATTGGTGTTTTAAAATAGAGTTAGGTAAGTTCCCAGCAGTACATGATACAATAGATGAAGAATCTCTTTGAGAGGATTTTCCTTTCTTGATAATATTTTTTGGGTCAGCTTCAGGTGAAGCCAGAGGAGAATGTGGAGTGGACCTCATGTGTCTACCTTTGGAAATCCGTAGTATTCATTTTACTTATTTATGTGCACCTCAGAATCAATATTTTCTCTATCGTACAAACCAGGGAAAAGTCTTCAATCCGTTCCTAGGAAATGGTGCCAAGAATGTTAACACAAAAAGTCACACTTTGACTTCTAAAGTGTAATCTCAACGCCCATATGTAGGTTTGAAATATTTTTTTTTGTTAAGGTGGTGAATGGATAAAAAACTTAGTGAAACAATGTCAATTAGAGTAAGTTCCAGATAAGATGCACTAGCAAAGGAGTTTTTGAATAACTTGGATCAGGGTTTACAGAATAATATTATTAAGAGGAAGACTTCAGTAAGAAAAGTTGAATATATCTACCATTTACATCAACTAATACTAATAGATATATGAATAAATCCTTCTAAAACAAGAACTTCTTAAATCAAAAGGGGAACCTTGATAAAAACATCTACAACATCACAACAAATCCTTCATTGTAATGTAGATACAATAGATCAATTGAAACCTTTAATATATTCAAATCAGAGGAAGACACAAATAAGATGATAAAAGGAAAATACTTATTTCTATTAGCCAAAACGTCTCAAGTCTGATACATAAAATCAGAGTTGTCTCTATTACTTTCACAATCTCAAAAATATGAGCCTCATTACAATCCTTCGAACCATCTAAATGAGCTACAATGTTTCGTTTATAGTCTAGACTATCAATGAAAACTTTACAATTTGAATAACTTCCTTATCCTAGGATCCATGTTCCCTCAAAGAAACATGTCAATAGGTGGATAACAAAAAATAACTAAACTACTAAAAACTAGGCTAATGTTGGCAACACCCTTAACATTTATTTATTGTTGATGAACTATCCCTTTGAATGCATTCTTCATTTGGCAGGTGTCTTCCCAGCTTAAAAATAACCCTTAGACAAGTGTCATGCATTCATTTGAGCATATAGAAGTTGTTGATTCCTTCAAAATCTCCAAAACAAGAGTTCACAACACAGTTCGTAGTGCCAACCTGTATCAACCGGTTTCCTATAGCTGCTCTTTTCTTTTTAAAATGCCTCAAAACATTCAAAAAACCCTTTCCCAGTTCCACCAACTGCTATAATAACATATAATCATGACATATGACTAAGAATATAACACACCCTTAGCTGAACATGATTTATCAAACATGACCATCCTCAAAATTGGAAAATCCAAAAACAGGAAACTGTCAAAATTGATATGACTTAAGGTGTTAATATTATTCATTTTCTGACTCTGGATCTCCTCCTGGTGGAATCTTTAGCTAACATATTTAGATTCTTCTTGGCCAAATCCTCTTTGAAAGGTTGCAACTCCATATTTAGACTTCCGATCTAAGCCTGGTAGGCTTTGTTTTGTATGTATAAGTTTCTGAGTTTCCTATGGATAGGTCGAAACCTTTTAGCTATAAATATGGCCTTGTTATCAATTTCAAAATACATTCCCATGAGTCCATTAATGATCCAGGTGGATATTGGTGGCCACCCACCTATTCCATCTAGCTTCTCTTGTCCTTTTTTGTTCAGCACGTTCTTCTATATTTATTTGTAATTGTGGGTTATACACTTATGGGGCTATATGAATCCCCACACATCCTCCAGGGGGATACTAACGGGCTCTTGCCTAATCCAACTAGATTATTTTGTATTTTTTCATGTTAGCACATCTTGTTGTATTTCCAAGGCCATTTTGGGGCCCTAAACATTGTTTTTTCGCTCGCCACAATCAAATTGTAGACAAAGTCAAAGTTTGACAACAGAATGTGTATTTCTATGAAATACTTTTCCAATGGGCTATCATGCGCCTAAAACGAAGGTATTATGAAAAAGTTACGACCCTAGGAAGTTGAGGTACCACTTACACCAACTTACCCATAGGGGCCCACATGACTTTTACTGTTTCACCTTCTAGGGTTAGGTTTTGAATGTCTAGGGTTTTGGCATTCATGAGTATTATCAAAAAGGCCTCTTGAGACTCATTGTAAGCCATTATGCTCAAAATGATGCGCGTAGCAGCCACATCTCTTCTCAGAGATAGCTACCACCATTCGATAAAGTGTTTCAATTCTGCAGTTTTACAGTTTCGTCCTATTTCATTATTCAATAGAAGATATTGTTCACTAGATATATGTGTTATTCTTCATGTCTCTATGTTTATTGTATTCAGCCTGTTAATCATTTCATTCCACTCCTAAATCTGGATCAGTGGTATCAAAGAGGTCTACTCTTCATTTGTTTTTCTTTGTGCATGTCCCCAACAAGATCTGGGTACAAGAAGTTGAGACTCAAACCAATCACACAATTACAAGATCGGTCGCACCGAGCCCAACAACAACCCATGGGGGACGAAAAGAAATATGATGGGGCAGGAGATCCTATTAAAATGTTTCTCAAGGAATCCCTTGCGTGACAAAGGAACGAAATGATGGACAACTTTGCAAAGATCCTTCGATGACTTCCCATATGAGAAGCATCTTCATCAAGCGGCCATGCAACCCCTTTCAAGGTACATGTAAATTGTTGAAATGATGTAACTGCAAAGTGTATTCTAATTATTATTGTTGTATTATTCATTAGATCAATCCCCTATTGCAGATTGATCATGTTGGCTATTGTAAAATACCAAATCCCCTTTTGTGGATTTGTCAAAACATAATTGTAATAGGAAGAATATGAAGTCGTCCCCAGAATATACTAAAGAGGCCCCATAATATATTAAATGTGGTTATAACCACCCATATTGAGAAGTCGGCCTTGACAGTGAAAAGACACCTTCACATGTTCCAGAGTTGTATAAATAAGGAGGCTAGTGCCTCACTTAGACACACACTCACTTGTTCATTGAGAAGCAAGTTTAAGAGCTGTAGTTGAAGAAGAGAGAGAGAGAGAGGCATATTCTTGGGAGAGGAATTTCTGTATTTGTTTGAGTTATCTCTTGGCATTGTATTGGCTATCTATAATAAGGAAGTTTTGCTGGGTTTTCTCCCCTATGAGGGTTTCCCAGGATAAATGATGTGTCTCTTGTGATTATGTATTTCTTAGTGATCCTATCTTATGATATTGTTATCTAGTGAAATTCAAAGAACTCTAATAATATCTTAAACCTTAACATGGTATCAGAGCTAAGCTGAAGAGAGCATCTTTCACAAGAGAAAGTGAAAAATGTCACTATTGTCGTACATGCAAATTAGGGATTTTTGTTGATGAAGTATTTTAGCCCCAAAACCATCTAGAAAAGTGCGCCCTTCCTCAAGGATCACTTTGGCATCCTCAACACAAATTTTTCAGTGGCTAGATCTCCCAGAAAGTGAAACCCTAGTTTTCACTAGGTACCAGAAAACCAGAAGTACCAGAGTACCAGGAGTACCAGAAGTACTAGAAAACCAGAAGCACTAGTCCAGAAATATGATGATGAAGTTTGAAGGGGTAAAAGTTGGATTTTCATAAATCTGACTGCACCAACTTACTCTCCTCAACTTGGTGCATCTATCCCCTGGATCAGAATTTCAAAATTTGAAGTTTGAAAAGTTAGGGTTTCCTCATAAAACCCTAAGTTGTAGTTGTAGTTGCAGTCTCAGAACCAGTTGCAGTATCAATTGTAGCAGCAGTACTAGTTGAAGTATCAGTCGTAGTACCAGTTGCAGTCACCATTGAAGTTTTTAAGAGTTGGCAATGATTACCGCTGCTGTGAGATGATGCCACTACCTGCAAATGCTATCAGAGGTATGTACTCACATATGTTTAAATGGTATTTGCAGGAGAACGGATCTCTTGATATAGATCCATAAGGGTCTCAATATCCAACACATTTAAAGGAATAATGAAACCCAAGTGTGATTATTCTAATATGCACCTATTTGTTATGACATTATTTTGATCAGTGTTGCATGTTGTAGCTATGCCCATCATTCTAACCTTTGATCAAAATCTGAGTCAATGTTTTAGATGGATTAAAAGTTGAGATCATAGAGCTTATCCTCTAACCCAACCTTCTGTCAAGATAGTGTATTGTCTTAGTACAGAAGACAGGTTGAAGAAAGCACTCATCATCTTGAGTGAAGGAGACTTGGAAGAAAAGAAAGCACTCATTCTTGAGGACAAGGCTCCAGATCCCAGGTTTGATTAATCAAGTTGATAAGATTCAAAGTTACACATGACAAGTTGATATAGCAGTCTTTGAAAAGTATTATACTTGGTATCATGTGAGAATATAGAGGTAAATTCTTAATGTAATCATTTTCCTGATACAACTAACACCTCCTCTAGGAGAAACCTCGTGTGTTAGTTTCAGGTTGCCATGAAGGAATGTTTGATCACAACACTATAAGATTGTTGACCTCATTTCATAGTGTCTCTCTTACTTTTGATCATTGCTTTAGACAAGCCACGAGTGATATCTCTAAAGGAGCTACTGTGATGATTATTCGTGCTATTGTTTTATCTATTATTATCAAAAGGATATTATTATTGCTTGTTGTTTTGATGACCTTGTTTCAGGTCATAGGTAATAACCCTGAGAAAGATATAGTGAAGGTTGCAGAAGGCAACATATTATATGAGACATGAAGCAGACTATGTACATGACCATATACACTCATGTACCAAAGAAGATGAAGAATAAAGATGTCTCTTGAGATTCAAAATACCTCATATGAAGATTGACTGAAAGGAGCAAAAGGCTCCAAAGATGACCGAATATTAGAATGGGAAGTAGATCTCATTTGAAGCCTGAATCTATCCTTCATATTTAGACTTGGTATGCAACACCAAGTATACCCTGTAAGAGTTTATGAAGTCCTTGTAGACTCAGAAGAAATCGAGAGTAAGCCTAATCTCATAAAGGATCAAATAAAGAGACAACTTCCAGGACTGGAAGATAGATGTCATGAGAAGACTAGATTGTAACTTCATAGACTCCTAGGAGATATGAAATCTTCAGGAGGATTCGCTTGTTTTAGTGACAAAGAAGGAAGCTAGTCAGAAAGAATAGGATATGGATTCTTCCGTGAGAAGAGAAGTCAGTATTGACTTCCAATATTGATCTATACAGATCAAACGTGTTGCAGATATACAAAGCCTGATGTATGTTCAGAGAATTCTCCCAGCAAAAGGGAGAAGACTATGAAAAGATAGTTATTGAAGAAATAGTTCTAGTACTTATAACCATGATTCATATATAGTATGAGATGCAGGGGGAGAAATCCCCATATTTAAAATTGAGTGGCAGTTGGTGTAGTACATTAGTTGGGTCATGGAGACATGACTATGATAGCATTACCCCCATGAAAGAAGAAGAGCTATCCTCAATATCAGTTACTGAGCCACTCTCAGTTTCAGATGAAACTCTTGACGTGATAAAATAAGGAGTTACTCTCATATTTTAGCATCCACAGTGAGAATGAAGCAATCATTCTCAGCCTCAGAGAAGTTGTAGGTGCAGAGTCCCAGATTCCATAAGGAACAATTGTAGAGGACATACTCCTAGACAGTGAGACAGATAGTGCCTTGCAGAAGGCACGTAGAGCTAGCACATGATTGTGCAGATTGAGTTGCAGCTAAGCAAGTGTACTTTATTGGTACAATGTAATGAGAAAAAATGATTTGAATATTGAAGATAGAAAGACTCATGTATGCCAGCTGAAAAAGGCTCTATACAGATTGAAGCAAGCTCCTAGAGCTTGGTATGGCAGGATTGACAATTCTGACGAGCTTGGGCTTTACCAAGAGTAAAGAAAATTATAACCTCTACTTCAATGTTATGAACGATGAGCCAGTGATATTGTTGTTGTATGTGGATGACTTATTCTTAACTAGAGAAGAAAATCTCATCACCAAATGTAAGAAGAAGCTCGCTTCCGAATTTGAGATGAAATACCTTGGCCTAATGCATTATTTCTTAGGTTTTGAGGTATGGCAGAGTCTAGAGAGAATATTCTTTAAACAAGGGAAGTATGTAGTCAAAATCCAGAAGAGATTCGACATGTTGGAGTGAAAGTCCATGAATACACCCATGGAAATGAAGCTGAAGCTACTAGTCGAAACTTCATCAGAATTGATTGATGCCACGTTGTATAGATAGATCATTGGATCACTGATGTACCTGATGAACACTAGACCAGATATTTGTTTTGTCGTGAACACCTTGAGTCAGTTTCTGGTAGAACCCAGACATGTTCACCTAGTTGCTGCTAAACATGTGATGAGGTACCTTAAGGGTACATTAGATTGTGGTCTCAGCTATGATGGAGATCATGATTTCACACTGAGTGGGTACACTAATTCAGATTGGGTTGGAAGTGTCTCTGACAGAAAGAGCACTTCAGGATGTTTTTTCCATTTGGGATCAACCATGATCTCATGGAAGCTTAGGAAGCAATACAACATTGCTCTCATTACAACGGAAGCATAATACATTGTTGTGTGTTCTGCCAGATGCGAAGCTATATGTCTTCATAAGTTATTGACTGGTCTATTCGACCTAGAGATGGAAGTCAACACAATCCTATGTGACAACCAGAGCTGCATAAAGATGAAAAAGAATCTTGCATTTCATGACAAGTCAAAGGACATAGATATCTAATATCATTACATCTGTGACATGGTGTAGAGAGGATCCATAAAGCTCCAATATGTTATTACAGATGAACAGGTTGTCGATGTGTTGACCAAGCTTCTATCTCATGTAAAGTTTGAGAACTTTTGAGATAATCTTGGTATAGTCTGAAAGGACCTCCCTCGAAAGGGGGACTAGTGTTGAGATATGCCATCCTAGTACTGTGCTTCCAGCTTAGTTGCTGTGACGCAAAGCCAATCTAGATTGTTGTGTTTAGACATGCCTAGTATTGTGTGTTAGGACCACACTATGAACCTTTTTGCCTATACCTTTTTTCCACTATTATACTCTTGATTACCCTTATTTGAGCCCTGAGACAGTCCAGAAACCAATAGGAGATATTGAGGACAGAGAAAGTGCAGCAGGGGAGCAGACAGAGGAAAACATGGATGAATACAATGAGGAATTGCATCGTGAGGCAGAAGGAGAGGTAAAAGATGAAAATTCTTTTTCTACATTAGGATTCCCTATAGGCGATCTCCCTAGAGGAGCAGCCCCCATGAAAAACATCCCACTCTCAGCATTGCCTAATTTTCATGGTTTATCTTCAGAGGATCC